>JBAMHW010000024.1:2194438-2210988 GCA_037177495.1 Rhadinocentrus ornatus | reverse complement strand
AAGTCTGGGTTTCCCTGCTTAGGCAGCTGCCCCCGCGACCCGACTCCGGATAAGCGGCAGAAAATGGATGGATGGATTTTAATTCAAAGTGCTAAACTAGTTTGAATCTTTCAAAGACCCACTCCAGTAAAAATCATGTTTTTCATGTTGTCTACATGTCCGTGTGGTATTTATCTGATGCTAGAGGAGATATCTTGTACTTTTCTGAATATTTCTGCATTTAAATAATTGTGAAGCAAAGGTGGACAGGAAAAGGCGAGCTGAGACAGACCCTCACTTACATGTCATAACCCCACAGGGAGGGGTTACAAGCTCCTGGACGAAGGACGAAGAGATCGTGGATCCACACGTTATGTGCAGTAGCAGGTTAAGATGAAAGCTAATCACATTAGCTTTCGTTATTTACTGAAAAACTTTGCTGTGAGAGAGAAACGGATTAGGTCGTCACAATATACCAAACCACACGTTGGTTTGCAGTCAACACTTCAGGCTTGACTGGCAGCAAAGAAAAAAAAGGCTTTACCAACAAATCAGAATTAAAGCCGGATGCTCTGCCTTCTATCAAGACACCATCAAGTGGAGATCCTCTGTCTCTTTCAATAAGTTTATTTCCCTGTAAGGTTTATAATCCAACCAAGCCTGCCTGTTTACTTTTGCTAACATTACAAGTTGTGTTTCTTCTTGTGTGTGTCAGCAGCAGCAAGACACACACAAGCCTTTTCGTGTCAGCTCATGTCAATGTAGCGCGTATGAATAACTCGTCCCGCAATATATCTTGACTGGTCGGTCTTCTCATCAGGAGAATACACAAACTAAATTAATACCTTTTCAACGTTTTTTTTTCCTTCTCTCTCTCTTCAGTAGACAAAAATAAAGTTGGAGATCACACTCCCGTTTTGGCCTGAAAACTCCCATTTTTTTACCCGTCTTTCCCGTGTTACTATTTTCCCGTAAATCTCCCGTATTATGATACGGGGAGTAAATAAGCGTAAAAAATTTCCAACACAAGGTGACAAACCCCCCCGCCCGCCGATCGACCCCAGGAGAGGAATTGACACCCCTCTTTCTGGTCTGCCTGCTTTATAAATGAGTGAAACCATGGCGCAGCGTTGCGTTGCATCAGTTTGTTCAGTGATCAGTCCGACATGCAGTGATAAGAGAGATATTTCAGGTCCTCAAACAGCAAAGTTGCACTGCCTGGTCGATGTGTGGGTGTGTATGTGTCAGTGGCATGCGGTCAGGAGAGGCAGTGCCTCACCTGTCATGATAAAAAAAAAAAAATCAGCTGCCTATATAAAAAAATAAGTATTAATATTTTCCCTTGATCTGTGTTAAAATGCATTTTAACTATGACTCTACAAGTTTTTGGTGTTTTATTAAGTAAAAATCACAGATTTTGAGTATTTCCCGATCAAATGCAGGTCAAAAACCCTGGTGGAGGCACGGGCGAGCTGTGCCTCTCCTCTGATTGCACAATCCAATACAAACATGGTTGCATGACGCGTGCCCGTTTCTGTTTCTCAGCATATTGCCAATATGAAGTTTACAGAAATATTTGTTATACACCATGACTCTCTAGTCTGTGTAATGTCTTTAATGTATGTGGGAGAGAATTATTCCTGCTGATTGTACAATAAAGTGCAGAGAAAAGTCAGCAGGTCAAGGGGGCACATTCACACACCAACACGGTGTGTGAATATACAAGTTCCTCACCCTGGAACTCTTATTTCTTGTTTTATTTTAGATTCTCTTGTTGGCGTCCATTTCCAGTGTGATTTATATGAGAAAAAAAGAGGTGGCGCGTAAATGAAAGTTATGTTTAGCAGACCTTTAACCTCCTTGTTCACTTATCTGATGCATTCGGCTTCTATGCTCATTCCATCAAACCCGAACCAAGACTCATTGTCACGACCAGATTTTACTACAATTTTATAGAAGGAATTCTGGGTTTATAGCAGATGTGATCATAAGAAGAAAGTCCAGTTAAGCAATACTGAAGGGGTGAAAATTTTACAGAGATAGAGAGATCTGGTTCTGTTCTTATTTATTTATTTTATTCCTTTTAGTTTGTTTTAATTCTTCTATTTTTAATTTTTCTTTTGCACCTTGCTGTGATGTTTTTAATGTTATATGTTAAGCATTTTGAGTTTATTGTACATGAAATTTGCTATACAGATAAATTTACATCACTGATACTAGATTATTACACTGTAATAAAAATGGTAATAAATGTCAATAAAGCTTTTGGCCCGACTGTGATTCTCCTAAAACCATTAAAAAAAAACGTAAAATAAAAAAAACACGAGGATGCTATAAAGTGACTCCCACCTGGAAAAGGCCACACGGATGTTTTTACTTGTTTTCTGCCGTCTCCTCCTCCGGTTTCTGTTTGGCTTGTTTAACGACGAGGATTTTTCGCGCCCTTTCTCATTTTTTTAAATCGCTATAATCCTCCATTTGTCACAATTTACCTTCTGAACTTTTTTCACTACGTTTAATGTTCGGCCAGCAGCAACAAAACCTGCGTAACAAGAGGCTCGATAGGAACGCTTCTATTCAGCCCACCGTTATTTACTTCCCTCTGCAAACACAATACAGCCGTCACATAGTTCCCACAGTCATTTACCCTTGCTGATAATGTACAAGCTACACATTAGTTTAACGGTGAAAGAAGTATTTTAAAGTATTCTATTTAAAAAATCTTATAGTCAACAACATAACTTCTTCAACTACTTTATTGATAGTTAACAAGTTCAATTCCTTGTTTCTTCTTGTTTTGATTGTTTTCTTTGATTTTTAGCAGTGAACTGTAAACAGAGAACATGACAACAGGAGTTGTTTCACTGGTCAGTGTTAGAGGGAAAATGGAGGTTTTAGTACAAACATTTTATTTACCTGATCTACTCATATTTCATCTTGTTATAGACTGTAGAACATCTGGTAACATAAAGATCTGATCTGGCCCACAACCCTAGAGTGCATATCTGACACATACTGAGCTATCTGCCAGTTATTAGTCTGGACACACCGACCCATTCAAATATTAGATGTGTACATACCTTTGACTGGTAATGTATAACAATAACCAATGATATCATGATCACACAAGAGCTCTGGCATTTCCTCTGTTGGTTTACTATAAAACTATCATTCCAATCATCATCAAGTACAGCTGTGTACCTATGATGTACCAACAAGTGGTACAAGTTTAGAACATAAATAAGAACACAGTGCAATGATTTTCAAATCTCAAAGCTCAGTGGGTTGTGTTCTATAATCTGCTTTACTAATTAGGTACTGTGGGGACCTCATGACCAGTCCAGTGGGGTAATGTTCCAATATTTTTCTAGCCTAGATTCCTTATACGCACGTTGGAAAGACTAATGAGAAAAGATACAAGCTCAGTTCCAAACGTGGTCTGCAGTTCATGACGGACCGCGTTCCTTCATGTGCAACTCAGAGCTGGACCGTCAGGATTTGTTTTTACCTTCACACAGTGAGGATGTGGTAAGCAGGGTTAATATTCTTACAATGTCCTGTGCTCCATTTTATTTACCAGCCATACATGTTGGGTTTTGTCCCGTTGTCATAGAAACCTCATAAAGACCTATAAATCCTGGCCATCGTATCCGAATCGCACTGCCTGTTGCTCCGTCTCAGACGCGTCTTGTGCCCCATCCATCATCTCAGAGAACTACAGGTGCAGAAGTGATACTGCTGGAAAAAGTCAGGATTTATTCTGAACCATAGCTTTGATTTCGTATTTTAACTAAATAATTTTACCATCAGAGGGTTGTTTTTATACATCTTTCTTTACGGTTTCCATGAGATGACCACGTTAGTTTAATAATCAGCTAATTACGCCCCTTCCTGGCCCCCTCATCCAAACTTTTCTAGACTGCATATCCAAGTAGAAATCCTTTCTACTACCAAGGGTCCTGCTTTAATTTTTCCTCTAATTTGGCTCGAATGGCCCCTAAAAGGTGAACCTGACAATCAAACTCTTCTCAACACCAATGAAGAAGACATCCCTTTGTTTTACCTGGAGTTCTCAACCGGATCCGTCTGGCTGTTTAATGACCAGCAGATTTTACAGAAGTGACTCTGAAAAGTGATAAGCTTCAACATCCTGCTAGTTTTCTTCCTCCTCAGCACGAACTCAAAGGTAAACAAGAGAATTCATAACATTACGACAATAAAGAATCTGATATCTGGAAGGTTGGCAGTTCAAATCCCACTACCCCAGTCATCTGTTGTGTCCCTGGGCAAGGCACTTCACCCCCCTTGCCTTCAGTGTTAGCATCTCTGTCGCATGAACGTTGGGTGGTAATTGTCTGCCATGTTTCCCAGGCGGCTGTGGCTACGCATGTAGCTTACCATCACCAAGTATGAACGAGGAGTGAAGGATGATGGATAATATCGTAAACCTAATCCATTATTATTAGTAAAATCTGGACAAGCTGTATGAGGGTGGATTTTACCCTGCTAGCCTTCAAAGCCACCCGATGCATCAGTTTCTCACTTTTACTTCAATGTATGGACCATATTAGATCTAACCTTCCTGAGTGGCTAAAAGAAGCTGGCGTTCCATACAGGAATTATAAAACGTTCATTTTAACCATAATAAAACGGTTTATTTACTGCAAGTGACTGGTTTGTCCAGACAGTTAATGTTTCCTTCCTCAACCACTACAACTGGAAGGTTTCTCTCATATAAGGTCTCTAACTTTGCCTTTAGGTTAAATATTTAACCACAAACGTCACAGTCAAACATCTTTTTTCCTACATTAACCGTCTTGCATGTGAAGATATGCCCTTCGGTTAAATCCATTTCCAAAAGCATCTCAGCCATCTGGTTTCTCAGCTTTGTGGGCTCTCAAATGTTTTGCAAGACTTCCTTGATAACCAAATCGTTTACCACAATCATCACAGCCGAACGGCTTTTCTCCCGTGTGGACGATCTTGTGTGTCTTAAGATAAACCTTTTGGTTAAATCTTTTGCCACAAACATCACAACCAAACGGTTTCTCACCTGTGTGGAGCCTCATGTGGGTCTGAAGGTACTCCTTTCGGTTAAATCGTTTACAACAAACATCACAAGCAAACAGTCTATCTCCTGTGTGGACACTCATGTGCGCCTTTAGATTCGAGTTTTGCTTAAATCTTTTTCCACAGACATTACAGCCAAATGATCTTTCTCCAGTGTGGACATGCATATGAATCTTAAGATTTGTTTTGCAGTTAAATCTTTTCCCACAAGCCACACACCCAAAGGGCCTCTCACCTGTGTGGATTCTCATGTGGGTCCTAAGATTTGAGTTTAGACTGAATCTTTTATTGCAAACATCACACCCATACGGTTTCTCACCTGTGTGGACTCTCATATGTTTCTTTAGACACGTGTTTTGGTTAAATCTTTTCCCACAAACATCACAACCAAACTGTTTTTCTCCTGTGTGGAGGTTCATGTGTGACTTCAGATGCGATTTGTTGTTAAATCTTTTACCACAAACGTCACAGCTGAATGGTTTCTCCCCTGTGTGGACCTGCCAGTGTCGCTCCAGAGAATACTTGGTGTTGAAAAGTTTTCCACAGTACGAGCAGGGGAAGGACTTTCTGGTCGTGTTACAGCCTTCAACATGATTTCCACCTGATTCAGTGGTCCACCAGTCAGGGTCTCTGTCTTCTGGTTTAGGCTCAGATTCAGGAGATTTTTGACAATAATCATCATCATCATCACTTACTTCAGTCTCTGAAGAGTCTGAAACCTTTACATTGGGATGATTAGCTAGCAAACACCTATTTGGATCTGGGTTCTTGTCTTGTTCTTGTTCTGGACCCCCACAGTCCTCCTCATCCATTTCTGCCTGTGTCTGTGTAGCTGAGCTGCAGGTTGGAGGTTCTGTCTCTCTGTGGGTTTCAGTTTTGAACTGATGAAGCTGTGATGACTGAGGTTTCTCTTCTTCATCTTCACTCTTCACAGTAACATTTAAAGAGAACCTGCTGATCTCAGTCTCCTCCTGTTCATCGACTTGTTCCCCCTCCTGGTTAGTCCCGAGTTCCTCCTCTTCCTCCTTTATGTGGAGGAGTTCTGAGTCTGGCGGGTCCAGACTGGAACTCCAGGAGTCCTCTTCTTTAATCAGAAGAAGCTGCTGGACATCTACATCTGAAACACAAATGTACATTAAGAACAACTAAGTTCATGTTTTATTTCTGATCCCCAGTCAGTTTAATATTCTTCCAAAAAAAATCTTTAAAACAACTTCCAGGCTATCAATATATTTCTCATGATGGACTGAATCCTATGACCCTGGCAACGGAAAGGATAAATCAAGAAGATTCTCATCTGTTTTCTGTTGTTTACATGGATATGTCTTTTAAAGGAGTTTGAGGACTTTAAAAGTTTAACATTAAAAAATATACGGAATAGAAATAAAAATTTAAATGCAAAAAGAAAACGTCCAGAAAATACATATAATAAAATATATAAACAAATAAATGCAAAAATAAAAGATGGTGCTTAAATTATTTTAATAGTTAATATTCTATAGATGTCCACATTGATTTATGTTTTTATCAGTAGCTTTGTCAATATATTTCCACATTTATTTTCTAATTCTTTGACAAATTTATTATTTTTGTGGCACTCCAATCGTTCTATAATTGATGACTTGGTTATTTAATTATAAAAAAAGTAAAGAAACATGTTTCATTTAGTGGGTACTGTGGCATTTTCAGTATTGCAGTTACAACATTTGGCCACAAGAGGGCTCTGTTGACCCCAGAATTGTGCATCTTAACCGGCTCTCAGTCCAGTCCACATATTCTCTTCCAGGGGCAGGTCAGGAAGTTCAGGACAATCTCTTGTCTATGTTCTTTTTTTCTCAGCCATGCACATTAGTGTGTGTGGAAAAGATGAGGTCTTGAAGGCAGCAGATGTTGCTGTAAAATCTCAGAGGATCTTTTTGGCATTAATTCTACCATCACAGAAGTGGAAATTAGCTTTTTCAAAAACAATAATCCAATCCCAGACCATCACCGAGCATTTGGACGTGGCAACAATCTGGATGCTCCTTTTTGCTCTTTGCTTGATTTCTACGAAAAAAGATCAGGAATATCGATTGATATGACCACAGTCCACATTCCCACATGTGATGGTCCATCCCAGATGCCACCAAGCTCAGAGAGGCCGTCACTGCCTCTTAACAAAGCTATGACTCCTTATATTAGAGCTTGACCAATGTTTCCTGTGACTACGGCATCTTCAGTGAGCATACTGGTGATTTAACAGCATTCTGCATTGAGAAGAAGATGTCTGCACATCGCTTGCATTTTTTCATTGTTTTTAAAATGTTCAATAATTTCCATTCATATGCACTGTACAAAATTATTTATTGATAAATTGGAGATAATCTGCCCATTTCTGCTCCTCAAAGATTCAGTTATTCATGGATTTAGCTTTTGTACCAAATCATGACCTGTCTGACATAACTCTTTATTGTAAAACTTGGCCCTGTCCCAACTGGTTTTGTATTAATGTGCTGCAGGCTTGAACGACAAAAATAGTTGTATAATCTTAAAAAAAATAAATAAATCCTGATATCGTGTATAAGTTCTAGTTTAAGCTAATATATTACTAACTAATGTGTGTGACTTACTGAGATCCTTGCGGTCTTGTTTCTGCTCCAGTTCTGATGTGGATGCTGCAAGTATAGGCAGCAACAAACCGAGCCCTCTGGGGTCATCTGGTTGAAGGATCCTCCTTTGAGGCATCTCAGCTCCACCTGTGATTTCCTCCTCTGCAGCTCAGAAAGGTTTCTGTAGGTTTTAGGGCATATACGCTGGATCTTCTGCTGTTTTTCTAGGACAGCTGTCTGAAACTGGAGTCACACAAATGTCAACCAGACAGTTAGTCTTCAACACTACCAAGAACCTTCAACAAGCATCTCGATGAACTATCATGTACACACCAAACTACGTATGCTGTAATGTCAACGTGTTTATTCATAGGTGTTCCATGTTCAACTGATACAGACGGTAAACATATAAAATGTGAATATAGTCAGAAAACTTGTAAAAAGCCCTTTTCACACAGCAGCTGTCAAATCAGCAGAAAAAACATGCAGTAAACAAATAAATAGAAAACAACTTCATAAATAGATAAACAAACAAACAGTTCTTGTTAAGCTATCCATGTCATGTCATCATCCGAAACACAACAAATTCATCTTGAGAAATTAGGATGTCTCTCACCACAGTCTCACAACTACTATCAGTTATTCAATAGCTCAGTTTGTATAAATCCAATAAAAAGACTTTTTAAACCAAACTGTCCCACCCCTATATGTGCCTATAGGTCTTAAAATTGGCACCTAAAAGTTACCGGGTCAAAAGAAACAAGGTTATAGCTGATTTTTAACTGAACATTGCACCTACATCTATAGTAGTTGTGAAATAGGCTGATATCATTATGTCTCAAAGGGGCTTTAAAGAGGGACAGAAAGGCCTCATCAATGCAGTAAAATCAGCCAAATGTCAATGCATAGTAAACAGCTGCTTTACTGTTAGCTTGTTGTAGGACATTAACTCATTAGCTTTTTATTTAGATTAATATAGCTTGCATTAAAATTAATTCCAGCAACTGTAAGTTCGTCTTAGTTATCACCAGGCCTTTAAATACCAAAAAACAAAGACTAATTCTAGTTTTGGTGCAGAAATATGGGAAAATAAACGTGCTAACATTTACATTGACACGGAAAACTGTTTCTTATGTTGGTGTTTCGGCTCATGGTCATTAATTACCTGTCAGACAGAAAACAATTCAATGTCTATGACAACATCTGTCCCTCGTCTCTGATTTCCACCTGGGAAAGGCCACGCAGATGGTTTTTCTTGTTTACTGTCGTCGCCTTTCCGGTCACGCGCCTTCGGTTTTTCCTCGGCTACTACGACCCTCCATTTAGAGCGATCTGGCCACAAAAGTCCTTACAACACCAAAACAGCTGTGCTACATATCTGCTGAAGAAAAACCGCAAAAGCTAATTAACCACACAGTCCTGCACTTAATTTGTTCCCCTTGCAACAGAACGCAACCATCAACATCGTTCCTGCCACTTCACACATGGTCTTGGAGACATTCAGATGCAGGTGATTCCTGCCAGTCCACTCGACAAAACCTGTCCACCAGCGCTCTGTCCTCCCCTCCCTCTCCTATACATCCAACTACAGCTGAGTCATCTAAGACTTCATGAAGGCGGCAGTGTGGGACTGAGAATCATTGCAGTATAAAGTGAAGAGGAAAGGAGACACCACAGTCCCCTGAGGACCACCACGTCAGACGGGACGCTGCCCAGACGGACAAAACTGTGGCCTGTCAGGTAGTCAGTAATCCATGAGACCATGGAGTCGTGGACACCCATCCCCCGCAGCTTCTCACCCAGCAGCAATGGCAGGATGCTAGTGATGGGATGTTCGGCTCTTATCAGAGAGCTGGCTCCTTTATCTCGGCTCCCAAAGAAGAGCCGACTCTTTTGGCTCAGCTCCCAAAGAAGAGGCGGCCCTTTTGGCTCTCGAACAGCTCTTAATTCAGCATGTTTTTTCTTCGGATAATTTATCTTAACTGCTCAAAAATGAACAAATTGTATTTGGTAAGCCCTTTTGTGTTCAGCATTTTTACGAGAAACCTTATAATCGCCTCTTTTTGTGCATTTATTCTGAAACAAAACCACTTACGTTTGTATAATATTTCAAGAAAACTCTTATATTGCACAAATGAACAAAAAACAGCAAACAAATCAATACAGAATTAGAACCAAACTTAAGAAAGCAGCATTAACGTCCTCAGTGCAGGTCGGCATTCAGAAAAATAAGATGCCTCATCTTGGATGGGCTGATCCGGTTTCTCCTCTGTGAGTAGGGTTTGATGACGCACGCACTCACTCACGTACTCTCCTCATGGCTGTCTGCTGTCTCACTGGCAGTGTAGTCCCATCTACCCCCCTTGCTGTTTTCACATAATGGTATGATCCTATATCCTCACATGTGATTGGCTGCCTGTCCATGCGGGCCAATCCACACAAAGCAGTGCCGTGGGCAGAGCTGGGGCTGAGCACCGAAAGCTAAGCATGCAGCAAAAGGAAAAAAAAACTGGGAGCTGATTCACTACAAAGCATCGGCTCTCTTTCGCACATGACACATCACTGCAGGATGCTGTTAAAAGCACCAGAGAAATCAACTGATTCTCACAGAGCTGCCACCACCATCCAGATGCAAATGGCCTCTCTGCAGCAGGTAGATGACGCCGTCCTAAACACTCAAATGGGGCTGGTAGGCAAATGGCAGACAGAATAACGAGCATTTGTCTTCAAATTGAGCAGTCACAAACAATTTGTCCCACATTTTATTTGTTTCATTCAGAAAAAAAACATGAAAACAATTCTAATAAGTTCCATCACATCAAATGCATCAGTTCTACACCAAACATCATACTTAAAAATAAAATCTCCATCAACCAACAGTTTCCATGGTAACTGGGTCAGACTTCTCAGCTTCTCCACATGGAGGTGATGTGGAGCACTTTGGGTGGAGGACCACCACACAGTTGGTAGTACAGAGATAGAACAGAAGAAGAGAGAGGATGCTGTACCGTGGCTTTTTGAATGACCACTGCAGTGATGACTCCTCCGCTGCACACTGGCACCTGCAGTCCAACCATTCCTCCTGCAGACAAGATGAAGAAGACGGTTGTTCTTTAAAACTTAAGGGACCTCATCAAAGTCACTTTAAAACACAAATGTATGCAGATTTACATGCTTCAGTAAACTAGCAATACCTTCAGGTAGTTTTGCAGACACCGGGTCCACGGAGAGGTGGAGATGCTCCTCTTCCTCGTGGACTGTTGACCGCAACTGCAGAAAAAAGGGATGCTCCAAAAGGAAAAAAAGAGACATTTGTAAATTATGAAAAATTTAATAGAAAAACATTTCGCTTGTCATGATGGGTATGATTCAAGCAACTTTGCTTTCAGCTGTAGGGACAGAAGCAGCACACCCAGCACACAGGCAGCAGGTTCAGGAGGGACCCAGACACCCCTCTAGCTTGTCCTGGGGGGGATTCTTAGGTGTTCCCATAATAAAGCTTTCAAATTCTAATTCTGGAGTTTTCCACAGGCACTGCAAACTATAGCAGACGAGGTGAATTCAGTTGTTCACTACTACAGATCTTTGCACAGCTCCTTTAATACCCACCTGACCTCAAGGTTTAAGAGCTGACTTGGATTGATGAATGTAAATACAACTAGAACTGTTGCAATTTGGACATTTTTAGTCAAAATTATTTTTTACAATTAACAAGTTGCTTCTTTATTTATAATTCTTGTAATAATTCAATAACAGACCAAAGCCTTAACCATATAATAATAGCTATTTATTGCAAATGAATATGTATATTACATACATTTATATACACACACATATAAACATGTTTGATATTCAGGCTTTCTATATTAAAAACTGTATACAAGCTATGACATATCCACAGCAAATGATTGATCTATTAAAACTATTTGGAAATATGACACCTGTTTTCACAATTTTGGAACTCTAACAGATTATCTCTGTAAAAGAAATCTCTAATAACTGTGATTATCTGATGTAGTTGTTTATTGTGAGATACCACAAATCCACAAAGCCAGCTACCTGATGAATACTGTATATGCAGGATCTAATACCAAGAATATGTTGCCTTTTATTTATGTGTATCATGGCTGCCTCGCATATTTTGCATTAGACCATTTGTGCACATCCTCAGAAATTAATGCAACTGGAACACAAACAGCATAAGGACCAACCCGACTGGATTTAAGGTTACAGGGTCATCAGCTGTAAAAACGATGTAAAGCTTCAAAGACAAAACACAGCATTTATAACAGTTGTTGCCAACCTTTTGTCCTCGGGGAACCCCTTCATGCATATAGTAAAATGCCATGTACCCCCTGCTCCCTGTGATGGAACCATGCTGGTTTTAGGCTTTTTTAAAACTGAGATTCTCACCATAAATAAATCATAAGTATTGAGATTGAGTCTGGTCCTTTGATAAAGCCAAGTTAAATCAACAGCATACAGCCTTACTTTTATTCATTAAAATACGGTTAGGGTCAGGGTTCGAATTACGGGGGAACTTGGCTCCCCTGAAAGGCAGAGGAGCTCCCCTAAAGAGATTCAGCTGATACTTTAGGGGGAGCCCTAAAAATCTTCCAAATGATGCGTTCTGTTTCCTTCAGCACCATGGACAGCAGCACCGTTTGTCTGCTGTGAGCGTCCACACAAGCGCCTGATGTGCTTCTTTTTGTGGTTAAAGACCTCTCCATCGCTGTTTTTGACTAAACAAGCTGCATACAGTAGTTTTTTTTTATAGCAACCATAATTTTAACCCCCTGTGCTCTTTGGGGGACCCTCTTGGGGGTCCCGGACCCCAGGTTGGAAACCACTGATCTATAATACTGCTGCTGTCATTTTGCTCTGCTGTGATCCCAAAATGAACCAAATACTAATTATTTTTAATCACTGTCATGTTTATGGCTTTCTTTACACCCTTTAATTCAGTAACTTCATCGGATCGAGTCCCCTAATGCGCCCCCTAGTGGAATCTTCTTGTAACAACCGTACTTACACATACAAATATGTGAAGAATGAGGCTCCTAAAGGAGCCAGTTAACAACACAAACACGAGATTAAAAAGCAAGTATATTCTCAACTTTAGTGGTAGGTCTTTGATCAATACATTGACATTTCTGAGCTTAATGTATGCATATAAACATATTGAAGCTTCATTTATGCTCCATGTCAGGACTACTCAGTCCTACGAGGGCCGTAGCCCAGCAGGTTTTCATTGTGTCCATGCTCCAACACACCTGACTCAAATTAATGGATCCTACAGTCTATTGAGTTCTGCACAAAGACTCATGTGAAAACATTGAAACCTGCAGGACTGCAGCCTCATGGGACCGAATTGAGTTGCCTTGCCTTATGTAAAATACACATTTGGAATAGGGCTGGGCGATATGGCCTAAAAATAAAATCTCAATTTTAAAAAAAATTTCAATTCTGATTCTAAAATTATTAAAAACAATATTAAACTTAAAAAGTGTTTATTTAGTTATTCATTTATATGAATGAATGACAAGAAACTTTTACACCGTATAAACGGTTTCAAACGGGCTGAGTCCGCTGCGAACTATGGAAGCCCAAGGAGAGCGTTAGCGGGGCATTTAAAGGGGGATAAAAAAAATAAATAAATAAATCTACAGAAACAAAAAAATTGATTTATCGAATAATCGCCCAGCCTAAATTTGGACGAAGCCTTCTGTCCGTCTTCTGCGTCCTCCTACGCGTTTTCAGAGACCTTGCGGATGCATAGCCAGGCGGACAGACGGTGTAGAACCAATGGAAACCGCGGGGAGAAGACACTGCAGCCACACTAACCACTGCCCTCTACTGCGCTGCCACTTTTCATGTTTCTTTCTGAGAACGAACATTATCACGAGCTCGTCCATGGTTGCCATGTTTGCTAATGTCTGAAACCGTCATCAGAACTCAGAAGTGAACTCTGCACTGGCCTCTGGTGGATGTACACGTCAGCGTAAAGGTCACATGACAGTATGTGGGCAGCAATGCTTGAAATGAATGTAGAGACTGTTGACGTACAGGGAAATGAGGCCTGAGTGCAGTGCAGTCAGGATGAATGAAAAACTGTAGTTTTCACACAGCCATCAGGTCCGTTTCGGTCCCAACAAAGTGGCTTATCGTGTGGACTCTCAAGTGACTCGTTAGTTTGTCATGTCGGTTAAATCTCTTCCCACAAACACAACTAAACGGTTTCTCTCCGCTGTGGACAGTCAAATGCTTCGACAGACTTCCTCGATCGCAAAATCTTTTTTCACAAACATCACAGTGGAAAGGTTTCTCCCCAGTGTGGACTCTCATGTGCGTCCTCAGCTGGGAGTTCTGTCTGAAGCTTTTTCCGCACTCACCGCAGCTGAACGGTTTCTCTCCTGTGTGGACCCTCAGGTGCGTCTCCAGCTCAATCATTCTGCGAAACGTTTTACCACAAATATCACAGACAAAAGGTTTCTCCACCGTGTGGATTATCATGTGTTTAGAAAGAGTCCCCTGGGCAGTAAATCTTTTACCGCAATCATCGCAGACAAAAGGTTTCTCTCCGGTGTGGATCCTCATGTGCGTCTTAAGATTTGAGTTCTGATTGAATCTTTTGCCACAATTCTCGCAGATAAACGGTTTCTCTCCTACATGAACTCTCATGTGTGTCTTCAGTTCTTTTGTTATTCTAAATCTTTCACCACAAACATCACAGCTGAAAAGTTTCTCCTCAGTGTGGACTCTCATGTGCATTTTAAGATTTGTGTTTCGACTAAAACTTTTACCACAGACATCACAGCCAAAAGGCTTTTCCCCTGTGTGGACCCTCATGTGCATCTTATAGTCTTTTGTCCTGCGGAAGCTTTTGCTACAAACATCACAGCCAAACGGTTTAATCCCAGCGTGAACCGTCATGTGAGTCTTAAGATTTATATTCTGGCTAAATCTTTTCCCACAGTCACCACAGCTAAATGGCTTCTCCCCCGTGTGGACTCTTGTGTGCGTTTTCAGATCAGTGTTCCGGTTAAATCTTTTACCACAGCCCTCACAGACAAATAATTTCTCTCCACAGTGGACTCTCGTGTGTTTCTTCAGCTCTTTTGCTCCACAAACATCACGGCCATAATGTTTTCGTAGTGTGTGGACCTGCACATGTTTCTTTAGAGAATACTTGCTAATGAGCAGTTTTCCACATTCAGAGCAGCTGCAGGATTCCTTGGCAACGCCAGAATCTGCAGCATCATGAACACCTGACTCAGGGGCTCTACTCTCCTTCAGGTCACCGTCTTTCTTTCCGGGTCCTAAATCTGAAGACTTCAGCCAGTAATCATTACTGACATCAGTCTCAGAAGAGTTTTCACCAGTATTTGTCTGTAAATTATTATTTGGATCAAGCTTCTTGGTTGGTTCTGGTCCTGCGCAGTCCTCTCTATCAGTTTCTGATTTTATCTGTATATCCGAGCTGCTGCTTGGAGATTCTCTCTCTCTATTGTCTTCACTTTTGATTTGATGAAGCTGTGAAGATGGAGGTTTCTCTTCATCATCTTCAGTCTTCACTGTAACAGCAGTGAATGGGAACCTGTTGTCAGCCTCTGTCTGTCCATCAAGCTGCTCTCCGTCCTGATTGGTCCACAGTTCCTCCTGTTCTTCTTTTATGTGGAGGGGCTCTGGATCCTGCTGGTCTACATTAGAGCTACAGGAAACCTCATCCCTGTGAAGGAGTACTGAAACACAAATGTACATTAGAGAATAAATGTAAGTTTTTTAAGCATTCACCCAGAACTTCAGCAGCTTAAAGATCATTAAAAAACACTGGAAACTAAACTTCTGCTGCATTCAACTTGTTAATTTTTTCTTTTACCTTTATTTTACCAGGTAAGTCCCATTGAGATTACAAGATCTCCTTTTCATAGGAGCACTGGCCACTACAGCGGCAGTCCAAATTCCATTAGACACTAATCATTAAAACAACCACACAAAAACATACAATATAAAACCTAAAATATCACAATCCTAAAAGAACCAAAAAATGGAGAAGGCATAGTTAGATGGACAAGCAATTACAGACACCTCCCGAGTCCAAACTCTTTAGGACAATTTGAAAAGCTCTAACTGAGATCCGCTCCTCTCCTGGAGTTTAAAGCAAGTGGAAGCTGTTCCAGGCTGGAGAGGCAGAGCACTTAGAAGCCAGGTTCAGTGCAAACTTTAGTAGTCAGTAAGGCTGGTGGAAGGGGTCTTATGTGTGATGGATCTACAATCAGGATCTTCCAGAATTTTAAATGCACAGGTTATCAATAAACAGCTAAAAATTTGGTGAGTTTTGAGTTGTAAAAAAATCATAAAAATCTGAATGAATTGTTATTTCTTACAAAACGTAAGCAAGATTAAAACTTAGCTTCAAACAAAGACGTTAACAACCAACAACAAAGCCAGAAATCTGGACTCAGACCTGAATTTCAGCATCACATTAAGACGGCTGTAAAGTCGACCGGTTATCATTTAAGCAACATCTGGAGGATTAAAGGACTGATGACTCAGCAGGATTTCAGCATGTATCTTTAGTAGACTGGACTACTGTAACGCTGCCCTCGCAGGTCTCCCTAAAGTCCATCAGACAGCTGCAGTTAGTCCAGAACGCTGCCGGTCAGTGACAACTGCATTTTAGTATAAACTGAGACAATGAATTCTGAAAAGAACATAAAAACATGATCAATTTTAACAATTTAAGCTCAGAGGGCAGATCATGTTCTGTTTTTATGCAGTTTCTTTTGTTATTTTTAGTTTAGTTTAAGTCAAAATGGATTGAGTTTGTTGTTATTGCTCTCTCGGCCCCCCCACTGTAACAGGTAGATGGTTATTTTGCTTTGTGGTGAGGGAAGTGATGCCTCTTCGTTT
>JBAMHW010000024.1:2160378-2181904 GCA_037177495.1 Rhadinocentrus ornatus | reverse complement strand
ATATATATATATATATATATATACACTGCTCAAAAAAATAAAGTGAACACTTAAAGAACACAATGTAACTCCAAGTCAATCACAATTCTGTGAAATCAAACTGTCCACTTAAGAAGCAACACTGACTGACAATCAAATCCACATGCTGCTGTGCAAATGGAATAGACAACAGGTGGAAATTACATGTGACAGACGTGACAGAGTCTGGAGACACCGTGGAGAACGTTCTGCTGCCTGCCACATCCTCCAGCAGGACCCCTTTGGCAGTGGGTCAGTAATGGTGTGGGGTGGCATTTCTTTGGGGGCCGCACAGCCTTCCATGTGCTCGCTAGAGGTAGCCTGACTGCCATTAGGTACCGAGATGAGATCCGCAGACCCCTTGTGAGACCATATGCTGGTGCGGTTGGCCCTGGGTTCCTCCTAATGCAACACAATGCTAGACCTCATGTGGCTGGAGTGTGTCAGCAGTTCCTGCAAGACAAAGGCATTGATGCTATGGACATCGCGCCCGTCCCCCAGACCTGAATCCAACTGAGCACATCTGGGACATCATGTCTCGCTCCATCCACCAATGGCACGTTGCACCACAGACTGTTCGGGAGTTGCTGGAAGCTTTAGTCCCTGTCTGGGAGGAGATCCCTCAGGAGACCATCTGCCACCTCATCAGGAGCATGCCCAGGCATTGTAGGGAGGTGATACAGGCACGTGAAGGTCACACACACAACTGAGCCTCATTTTGACTTGTTTTAAGGACATTACATCAAAGTTGGATCAGCCTATAGTGTGTTTTTCCACTTTCATTTTGAGTGTGACTCCAAATCCAGACCTCCATGGGTTAATAAATTTGATTTCCATTGATAATTTTTGTGTGATTTTTTTGTCAGCTAGTACAACTATGTAAAGGCAGGGCAAGACAAGGCAAATTTATTTGTATAGCACATTTCATGTCACAATTCAAAGTGCTTTATATAAAACATTACAAGTATTACAGTGGGGTGCAAGAAGCAATAACAAGTGCATTAAAAACAGACGTTAAAAGAAATAAAAGAAAATTAAATAAAAACAGAAAGGAAATTACCTCAATAAAATAGATAAAAAGGACAAATAAAGTTAATTAACAGTTCTGATAAAAGGAAGCAAATAGGAAAGTTTTTAACCCTATTTAAAACTGCTGAGAGTTTCAGCAGACCTGCAGTTTCCTGGGAGTTTGCCTCTCCATGTTTAGTTGTGACTCTGGGAACAGAAAGTAAACTTGGGGTTCCGGCGACACAAAAGGGGGGGCTAGAAGTAACGGAACACACACACACACACAAACACGGCCAAGGTACTAACCCCTTTCAGTAAATCCAAAGATCACTGTGTGCAGTGACAGGGCAATATTTATTTTAATGTCAGAACGCTGGCCTGACAAAAATAAACACAAAAAACATGACCACCACATCAGCGTTTACTGGGTGTGAACTGTAAAAAGATAAAACTAATTAAAAGCTAGGCCAAAACGGTAACGCTTCTTTCATAAACAGCAATATAGGTTTTTCTCGCTGAGTGAAAGCTAACTGCAATGTCGTAATCTCTGGGGCCAGTGTAACCTGATCCTCTCCCTTTATTTCTGTAACCTAAAATTCACCTTAGAACACCTCTAAATTATGAATAAACCTCAACAGGGAATATACAGTAACAAAACAGAAAACTGTTCTCAACACAAAACAAACATTTATTTATACATACATATATATATATATATTTTTTTTTAATTATTTTTTATTTAGGGGATTTTTTTATAGTGACTCAGCGGGTGGCGGAACCAATAAAATAGGTTCCGGATCCAACGTCGGAGGTGCCGGATCACGCTCCGGTTGGATCCGGCTCAAATTAAGCCCTGCTCAGCTGCATAGTTCATGAACACCCAAAGCCCCAACAATGACGTTGTTTTAGTGTAAGTGCAGAAATTATGGGATATTGCTGTTGCTTAACAGCATATCTCTGAAATCGGCTGACCCTGGCTTCATAAGTTTGACAAAACAACCTCATTCAATGCCTGCAGGCATCTGGTTATATTTAGCACCAACTGTAAAATTTCACCTGCAAAATTAACTATTTTGCATTGACAACTAAATGGTGTAAATGCCGCTTTGATATGAGGGGTTTTATTAAACAGACCTGCCAAAGGCTCCAAAACAAGCAGATGCATTTTAATGATAATGAGTACCTGTTCCTAATAGACATCAGATATCATATTATAACAGGTATCTTTCAAGACTTTTTCAATATCCAAACTAGAATAAAACCTGCCTGTCTTTTCCAGTAAACCATGTTCAACATTAAGAAGACAATCAACAACTTGAGCCCTTAGGCACAGTGTACATGTGACTCACTGACTACAGCACCAATCAGTTATCTGCCTGTTTTATATGATGTTATAAGCAACATTTATGATTGACAGGTCTGTAATTCAGCAACTTTAGCTAACTACCTTTATTTCTATGAAACTATAAGCCCACACATAAAAGATGCTGAAGAGCATATACTGGTCAACAAAGCATTGAGCAACATAGGAGCAAGTGTGCGTTTATACTTTAAAACTGTCATGTTCTCTGCCCTGCCTGGGCTCATCAGTAGATCTAGGTCACCTGGGTTTGTCTAGTGCACTCTGCCTCTGCCATGGTTCCTGCTCTGACAGGCTAATTAGTCTAATTCAGTCCACCTGGGTTTCCCTGTTTTCTCTGTAGTCATTGATTGATTGATTGATTGATTGATTGATTGATTGCACAGAAGATGGACAAAATGCTCTGTATTCTTTTTTTTTCTTTTTGTGTAGAGCCTAAATTGGCCTTTACTGTGTCAGTGGCTGGACCAAATAAAAACCTGGATGAGGGAGAATTTTCTACAGTTAAATGAAGACAAAACTGAGATAATTCTGTTTGGTAGCATAGGGAAGAGGGTCAGCATTGGTAAACACCTGGAGACTCGGGCTCTTAAAATCACCAACCAAGTTCGTAACCTTGGAGTGTTGATAGACTCAGATCAGGCGTTTAACAGCCACAAAGCTGTCACTAAGAAGCTTTTTACGAACACAAAACAGAATTAAAAGTTTAGTTCCAAAGGACCAGAGGAAACTTATCTATGCGTTCATCTCCAGTAGACTAAATTACTGTAATGATCATCTAACAGGGCTTCCTAAAAAACAGCATTAAACATCTGCAGCTTATCCTGCTGCTGCTACTAGAGTTTTAACCAGGACTAAGAGATCTGACACTGGCTTCCAGTCAGTCACAGGTTAGATTTTTAAACCCTACTGATAGTTTACAAATCATAAAACAATTTAGACCTAAAATCCATCTGTGACATGTTGAGAATATAAACCAATGGGGCTCTAAGCTCCAAAGACTCAGATCAGATATTACCAGTGGAAATTAAACTTTCATGAAATGTAGACACTTTAAATGCAGTTAAAAATAATTTATTTTTGGTGCCAATGCATGAAATCTGCACATACATCTAGGCTGTCACTTGCTTTAAGAATTTAAATTTAAACTAGTTAATTTATATGATTTTGTCATGATTTTATGATGAATTTTTCACACCTTTTAAATTATGTTGTAAAATGAATTTGTTCCTCTGTGGCCTTTTATGTATTTTTTAAAGCTTCTTCTGCATTAATGGCATTGTACATAAAATCTGCTAAATAAATAAACTTGCCTACCTCCATGCATCTGTGAATTTTAATAGCCAGTCTGGCTTTTCAAAACCAGATAATGATCCACATCCCAACCACATTTAACTCTTCCAGAAGCTTACTCCTTAAAACAGTTCCAAGATGCCTTGACTCTCTTTTTTTATTTTTACTAACATAGAGAAATGTTCTGAGATTTAACATGGTCCCATCAGTCTTAAAGTTAAGACATACGAAATATGTCCAATAAGTATGACGTTCATCAATCCCAGATTGTGGGTGTGATTTCTTTTTCACTTATTAAAGCAGAAACGGTCAGTATACTAATTTGCTGCGGTCAATCGGCGATCTGATTCCAGCTGGCTAACGTTAGCAAACATTTACCACAGCAAACATTAGCATTGGCATTTAACAAACACTAGAAGCATTTTCATTGAGTCAAACTGTGTAAAACTGTGTATGCAAGATCACATTGTTTAACACAACATAAATAAACTTTTTTACCTATTCAGGTTTATTTATTTTTAATAATAAATTAGCTGCATAATAAAATAAATAAACCATTATTACTGATGCTTACTTACCTCTTGTATGCACCTCATACAGGTTGGAACAAACCTCAAGACCAAACATGTTTTTGGTTGATAAATTGTTCAAACTTGTTAATTTTTGGTTTAAAGTTGGGTTTTTAATAAGAGGTATTCCTTTTTGGACCAAACCCCAAGTGGACAAATCTTGGATAACTGTTTTTGCCCTGGAGGTTTACTTGATTACATAGCTGGTGGTTGATTCATTCACATTTCAGATTTATATACTTCTACGCCTACACTTAGAGGAAAATAAAGAAAACTATGTTCAGGATAATTTGATGAAGGAAATTTCCCTCATTCAGTGAAACGTGTTATTATGCACATGTTATAATCACTCTCTCAGCACGTTCCCTTGTTCAAATCACACAAGCCTGGTATTGTGTAGTACAATAAGGAGGTTCTGGAGGAAAGAACCAAAGTAATGCAGGTATGTGCAAAGAGAAGAATGGCCTTATTGTCTTTGTTGGTTGAAAAGTGCAGGATCTTGTTGACCCTTGGAATTTGGTGTAGCTTTGGTCTGGCAGGGAAACGATGTAAGCCACTTTACTTTTGGCAATAAGGAACATGGGTAACCTTGTTTCCTTGCTCTTCAAATACCCTCAGATTTCTTGAATTGTTTTCAATGCAGAGAAAACAATGTTGCAATGAATTCCTAGTTTTATTTATACTTTTCTAACTTGCGGTTGTAGATCAGAGTCAAATTTTATGGTGTGCTTAGTCAAAGGCAGGACAGGATGCCCAGGGTGGCTGTCAGACACAATGTTTCGGCCTCTCATTTCATTACCGACTGACCTGAGACAACACTCCACGGATGCTACCAATGAAACCAATTCTCTACACCATGGTTGTTCCTTTGTACTTGTACTGTTGCCTTCCACTTGATATTGTGCCAGTTACCCTTATAAAACACCCTTTGGCTTTATGCCATACACTCCCACTGTGCCCTCAAATGGCCCTTCATACAGTGCAGCTCTTGCTCATCCTAGATCTGCAAGTGTCCCGCTGGTTGTTTCCATGGTCTCACCCCCCTCTGCCCCTAGATGGGGACTTGCCAGAGGATTCACACACACAGGGGGTGTGTTTAAGAATGGTTGCACTTGTGCCAGAAATTAATCTCTGTATGGGAAGTGATTTATCTTGAGGCCAAAGGTAGAGGCACAACACTGCAGCATTGTGGTCATCACATAATTACAGTGAAATAGAAGAACTGACATCAGCAGGAACTGCCGCCATTAGCACACAATAACTCAGCATGTTCATCCCAGACGAACATGATATTGTCTCATTTTTCTTTAAAGAGTGTAGCTTAGGTGAAACAGCAGGATGTCCTCATTTACATAACAGAATGAGCTTCTTAATGTCATCATTTCACCTCTCCATGGCTTAAAGACAGTTGCAGACAAAATTATGTTTTCTACTTATTTATTGAAGAAATAAAAGGATTTATTGTTCAAATATGGATCCCAAAAACCTGACATTACCACAACTCTACAGAAATTATACATCTTTACAATTTTTTCCATAAATGTATGGACAATTAATGTTGCATCAGATACTTATTTTAAATGAAAGATAATGAACCGTGTACGTTGTAGTCAGTGTTTCTTAGTGATGGCTAGATCGAAACGGTGTTCCAGTCTGTTCTGAAACTGATGTGGAACGTTTGATGCGAAACAATGTTCCGTGATCTGAATCAAACGTGGATGTCAGGTGACTGTTCCACTACGTCGCCAATCGTTCTGAAACTTCACGGTTGTTTCACCTGCTCCAGACTTGTGTTTTAATATGCAGTAAAACACAACTGAATGTGGAACAATGAGAAATGTTTAATTTCACAAAATAAAAATGATCTACGTTATTAATGAGTTATTACTCCTACCTTTGCTGAAATGGCAGATGACCTGATGTTCATGGAACATTTTAAAGCTTTCCTAACGGCCGTTTATTTGCAGTCTTGCCTCATTTATCTGATTGTACTGTACCAAGCATTTTAGAGACACTTTGAATTGTCTGGAAATGGAAGGAAGCGGAAAGCATCCCAGGCCAGCTGTCTGTGATCACTTTGAGCTTGTTGACACTTTTTCTTTTAAAAACTTTTGATCAAACGTTGCTCCAGTCTCTCACCCCTCCTCCCCCTGTCGCTCCTTGGATCATGACGTGACTGGCGGTGAACAGCTGATCGGCTTTTCTTACCCAGCATCGTCTCTCTTGTAGTTTGTTTATCGTTCAGCTCATGTTGAGGGGGAGGAACTAACAATAAAGAGATGTTGATGCAAAACTTTAGCCCGTTTCAATTAGATAGCCTTTTGTTTGCATTTATTTGATGTTATTTATCAGCTGCGGTTTGCTGGTGACACAGCTGTAAAATCTGCTGGTCATACTACAGCCAGATGGATCAGGTTCAGATATCTAACGAGTGTCAAGATTAAACAAGTGGATGTCTTCTCTAAATTATTGGTGCTGTGCAGATGTTGGACAGGCAGGTTTATTTTTTAGAAGCCATGAATGTGGTGAAGGGAAATCCAGAAGAGAGCAGGACTTTCTCCAACCAGGTGGTTGACAGGTGATAGGATTTACTGTATATACAGGGACGGGTATAGAAAAGTTTTGATGAGAGGGCCAGGCAGGGGCACTAACCAGGAAAAGGATAACACAAATTAGAATAATCATTTGCTTATTAAAACTTAAGGGGTCTCCAAAAGTGAAATGTGGAAAAACAGCCTATATTTGTCAGTGTTATATATGTATATTTGTCCCCCACACGTTTGAAAAGCTTGTCATACCCCTGTGTACAGGAGCACCCCTTACAAATACTGACTGGTCAAAATAACACATCCTTACATGCAAATATCACTATAAGCCAGCACAAGAAGTTACAGACGAAACGACCCAAGTTTCATTCATCATTTAAGTTTATTGGCATCCATTTTTCAAACTCTTCTTTTTTCTTTTGCCCACCAGATGTTACCGTGGTAATGTGTTCCGAGCGTTCCAGAAAATTCTTTTTCTAGAACCATTGTTCCAAACGATTCAAGCTCCCAAACCTTTTCTGCCATCACCAGTGTTTCTTACAGAATCAGATAATGAATCAGTGACATTAGTCACAGTAATCTAGTTATCTTGAAGCATTACTACTTAACTTCGGCAGAATTTCGCACTTTAGCGCTCCCTGACGACAGCTTACACTTGTTACATACTCCGTGAGAAGTATGTTCTTCATGAGTCCGAACCAGAAAAATGTTTGTATTTAGATCAATTCATACTCCACGAGAAGCTTCGTCTGCGATGGGGACGGGGATTACTGCAGTTTGTGTTTTTATGTGCAATGAACAGCTGACCGGGTTATTTCATATTTAATTAGAAATTTTGTCCGTAGCAGGGTAGGGTTATGCATGCAGGGGTGTCAATGTATTTAAATCTCACATGTGTTGTATTATTTTTTTTACTTTCTCACCACCACGATCGACTGTTCATTAAAACTATCTGTTCAACCTCGCATCAGGGGAAACGCGGAAGCCACAACTTTCCGCTTCATTCCTTTCTGTGTTAGCCACGCCCACCTCAAACGACCGACTAATCTCATAATACTTCTCGAAGCCTCACAAAAGACAGGTCTGCTTATCTGATATGCCGAGAGCTGTCCCCATTCACGTCCACGAGAGCAAAATGACGTTGTTTTGTTCTCGTGGTTTCAAGAACAAGAAAAAAGCTCTTGCTTCTCACAGAGGATGTAACAGCCGTAATTTAGCATCCGTTTAGCATGCTGTCTCTTTTCTGAGCTCTTCCCAGCCACAATAAGTCAGTCTAATGTTGACTCGTCTTTTCTCTTCCCCTGTCACTTTTCTTTTTCTTTTGCTCTTTTGCTCCAAAAACGTTGTCTACTGTTCTACAATGCACAACATCAGTCATGGTGTGCATTAAAAACGGCCAGTGTGTTGATATTCAGATGCTCTATGAAATTTGGTGCTGTAAAGACAAAATCACCTGTCGACTGGAAATAAAAAACCAACAACAAACATTTGATTCTCTTTCCATCACAGATTTGTCTGTACCATTTGCTTCAAATGAGTGGAAGAAGTCGTCCCACAGTGCGGAGTTGGGTTTTGGATGGCACTCTTTAAAGCAAGACTCTTCATTTACATTTGCAGAAGCTGATCAGTTCACTTAATGGCTTTCTGTTCTTATGTGTTTGCCTGGCTACACCTTTTTTCGGTATGAAGCACAAATATCTGAATGTAGCATTGTGCTCTGCGTATTATGTTTTGACATTCCTTGATGGAAGTTTGCTATTGAAGAGTATAAGGCTCTTTCAGGGATTTGTGCTGCACTCAGTGTGACGTCGTGATATAGATTTTTTTCTCCGCACCCTTAGCTCTGCATGACTGCTCAGGACGATGGAGGGTAACAACCATTCCAAAAATGTACATAATGACTGTCAGTGTACAATAAAATCTAGTCAGAAGCACACAGTTTAAGGTCTGCAGTTGTGTAGCGTTGCTTTAAACTTCTTCTTTATAAGAAGTCACAAATACACAATAATGAAAATTCCCCATAAAAGTAAATTAATAATAATGATAGTATATTAGATTTAAATAGTTTGCATGAAAAGGTTTGTAATCAAAACTTTTATAGCTGCAATTCTTTTTTAGCATGACTGTAATGTTACCCAACTTGAAAAAAAAGAGGACTTCAAATGTTTGGTATTTGAAGTAATTTCTATGAACGTCTTTACCGCTAGATGTAAGCACGTCTTACACACTGCACTTTTAAGCTTAAGTTCAATGAAAAAAGCCTAGATTTGTTCCTTATGTCTGCTTATTCTCATTCTGCTATGCTTTATAATTTCAATTTCCCACAATGTAAAATTCACTTCATTCTGTGATCCAGCTGTTTACATACCTACTACTTTTACAACCAATCTCCACTCTTTAACACTGTTCTGTTCTGTCATCCCCCAATCATAATAGCTTTTACGTAACTCTCCCTTTCTTATATCTCTTCAGAGCCTCTTCAGAAGTATCTGCCACCACCAAATTCTACTCCACCACCCACATTTCACCTCTAGTGGGTCCTTTCCTAACAAATCTCTGTTAGGACCTCATTCTGAAGAAAAAATCTTCCCCATCTCATTCAGAAAACAGAGGTTTATACTGGTAATGCAGCTGCTGGGCCTAAAGGTCCTGCCACATAACGTATTCATCCACTGTCAGCATTTGGATTGTTGACCATTCGCTTGATGTTATATGTAATTTTTTTCTTCTTTTTATTCTTAAAATAACTCTCAGTCACAAGTAAGGAGGTTAAAATAACACCCAACTTCTGCTTTGCAGGTGATGACACTTGTGGTTTACACTGTGCCTTAAATTAGCTTTCACGTGGAAAAATGGGGCAAAAAGAAAAAAAAGTGGTTTATTTTAAGGAATTCTCAGCTTGGCCGTTACGGTCCTGTCTGGTAAATGCATGAGAGAGCATCTGAATGGTAGTTTCAGGGTGTTTAAACTGACACTCAAACAAAGTCTACCAGGGTGTCATCACTTGAGGCAAAGGGCGCAGCAATGAATGAATAAAGTTGGATGAAAGAGTTTCTGTGGTCTATCTGTTCATCATATTCCCCTACATGCACTCATGTTGATCTGGAAAAATGGTTGACTCACTCTTCTGCATTGTTAATGTACCTTGCTATGCTGTTGCCTAACATAGAATAATGAGCGTGAGGAATTTTGCATTTCAGCTATGGTTTCCATTGCATGATCACATTCACACTTTCCCTCATGATCAAAAACATCATGTTTTTCTTCTCTTCTTTTTTCAGCCATAAATCAAAGCAGTACACAGAATTAGACCCTAAAAATATGCTTAAAAACAACATTTTCACAGGAATACATTTAGATACAAACATTTTACAAACAATTGAAATCTACATTTCTTTGTTAGCAAAACAAGTGTTTGGTCGGAACACACATGGGTTGTGCTGAAAACCAGAGACAAAGCATGTAAACGGTATGACGAAGCACTGCACTCCCAAAGAAAGACTCTTGTTCCAGCTTGGACAGGTTCTTGGCTCACTCTCTTTGAATGACTGATTGGATTCTAGTCAGAAATCTTTTTCTAGCATGGCTTGAAGGAAAGCAGAACTATATTGGGTGCTGTCAATTTATGGTGGCATTCCATTACGTTACAATAGTGTGGATCAGATGTAAATATGAGTTGAGTCATTTGACATTTCCAAACAAGCATGTCAGTTTCTTGCATAATGTCAGATATGATGCACACATATCAGGGTCAAGGTTACACATTACATAAAGCAACAGCAGAACTCGCAGCTGCCTCCATCATCTGGAAGGATTCCCTTCACGAAAACTTGGATGACTGGTAGAATTGGGATCTGCCTCAAAGCCTTGTGATCCCACTGGTTTATATAAACCTGGCTTGTTGCTTAATGTTATGAGAACGTTCTTTATCAAAATCAAGGGGTGTGTCCCAATCCGCGCACTTTGAACTTCGAACTCTACATTTAAGTGCTTAGTGCGCTGACACAGAAATGTCAGTAAAAACTCAGAGCACTGAAAGTACCCGGATGCTGCCCTAAACTCGGCCAAAAATCTAGTGCGAAATGATGGACACGATATGGACGCCATTTTGCAGAAGGAGAGGGACTTTCAACCATTTTTCCAGAGCTGAATAAAAGCGGCCACCGACTGAGCGGTACCATTGCAGGCGGAGGCTGTATAGTACAGATGTAAGTATGAATCACTCTAATATAAAGGCAGCATGCTACCGATCTCTTCTATCCCTGACGACAGTTATGGATCTGATCATTTTTTGGAGGCTGCTGTTTTACCGACTCAGGAGAGTTAGCACACGTACATGTTAGCAGTTTTTTTAGCCGGTTTTGCGAACGTAGATAGGCTATAAGTATTAGAAATAATTCATTCTATAGGTTCTGTATGTTTTATTCATGATTGTTACACCTCCAGATTAAGCACTGCGGTGTCTGTGAAAAAAACGAAACGATCCTTGATCTGAAAACTGATTAGGAAACACCGCTGGTAAGAGAACCGGCCCGTTTCCATGGTACCACTGACTGAGCCGCAGCTGATTGTACTTCACTTTAGATAAGAGTTACAGTGTGTACTATGGGTACTTTTTATTTGTACATAAATAATGTTTGCTTTCATATAAACTGCCATTGTATTTTTACCGTAGGTCACTGTGGCATCAAACTACCGGGCCAGCAGTGGCACTGAAGCATTTACCACCTGGGCTCGGACGCTGCTGTGGAGAAGAGGAGGAGGCAAGAGGGAAATGTTTTAATAAAAATATTAAATAAAAAGTTTTCTGCATCCCTGTTTTAGCCTCTTCATTACTGCATTTTATATTTTAAATGATGATTTCTAGTAAAACCGGTTTCCTGTTGCCAGATGTGAACTGTATCAGTGCAAACACCAATGAATATATGATGTAAAGTACTTTAATTCAAAGAAGATATCTTTGTACATTTCAAAGATGTTTTACTAGTGTTTTAAATTGCACTTTATACTAACAGGTATGGGGGAGACCTGCATATGTGTTGATGGTTTCTGTTGTTATCTACTGATGTAAACTAATACAGTGCAGACCATGGTACATTGTTTCACAAATGAGGCCTTTTAAAGGCATTTAATAGCATAAGGTATGATGACATGCAAGCACGTACGTGAGTGTGATTTTGGATTTGAAAGAACTTGGACAGATTGTCCTAAAATAAGTATATAAACGGAGCAGCGCTGCCATTAGGCAGCATGTAGGAGGGTCATATACCTTAAAATAAAAAAACATAAATTCTAAGTCATGTTCAGCTGGAGGAGGATCCTGCGTTGACGTTGAATGCAACGTAGTTTACTGGTGGGGTTCAGTAAGGAGTAAACAAAAGAAAGTTAAATCAAGAGTTGGAAATTCATTCTGTAAAGAATCACCGTCAAATGCTGGTACGTCACTACCAGTATGTGCAAAGCGTTAGTGCTCCATTTGGGTCAGCACTTACTCATGATAGTGTGCACTTCAGAGGGTAGTGCTTAGTGCGCACTACGCACTACCTTCCAGTGCACTCACATAAGTGCGCGGGTTGAGACACACTCAATGTTATGTTTTATTCTAGCAAGGAATCATAAAATAGTAGAAAGCTATTTCAAATAAAGTCATTTAATTTTGTCTTTTGATATTTAAAAAAAAAGGGGGGGGGGGTTTGGGGAGTGGGGTGTACTTGCACTTTGTGTACGCATGTGTGACTGAATGAAAGAGAAACTAAAATATTTCTGTATTTATTTATATTTGAAAAATAGCTTTTTTATACTTGTGTAAAGGCTTGTTTTTTTAAATAATGCCTATATTGTTTTTATTATGTAAAGTCCTTTGTGTTAATTTTTGGCATTAAAAGCACTTTATAAAAAAAATGTGATTTAATACATTTTTTTGGGAATAACTTTTTTTTTATTGATATAGTTCTGCATGAACAGATCAAACATAATGAAGATTTGATACATTTTATATTGCAATATATAATATGTTATGATATACACAGGACACTGTCTTGCGTGCAAATAAGTAGTATTGGCTTAAACCCACTTTTGCCTTAAAGGTCACCTATTATGCAAAATTAACTTTCTAAAGGTTTTCTAACAGTCTTATGTGTCATCATAGCCTGTGTATGAGGCCCACTTTTTTAGCAAATGTGTTCTCATACAGGTTTTCATATTTAAAAAAACATTCCCCCCGGCAGAGGATACTGCCATTGACCCGTCCCTCCCGGCTAGCTGAGCTTACCCGCTAAAATCCTCAAGTGTGCACCAGCGAAAGCTGGATCCTTTCCCATTTAGGGGCGTGGACAGGCACCATTCATAAACATTTAAAGGTTCAGACACAGAAACAGCCCGTTCTCAGTAGAACTCACTAGAACCACTTTTGGAATGGTAGAAATTAAGGACCAAGGCTGAATTTAGGGTAAAACAGTTTGAAAACAATGTTGTTGGGCCTCTGAAATCCATATGAAAGTGTTGAAAAAGTTTATAATATGGGACCTTTAAGAAATGTGATGGTTAAATCATGCCATGTTGGTAATAAGGAGGCCAAAGTGTGCCAAGAAAATATTCCCAGCACCATTATACCACCAGCATCCAGAACCATTAATCCAAGCCAGGATGGATCCATGTTTTTATGGTTCCACCAAATTCTGAGCCTACCATCTGAATGTGGAACTGAATGAAGACTCATCAGATCAGGCAACGTTTTTCCATCTTCTATTTACACTAAATTACAACCGATTCAACTGCACTACTTCTAAGAAATTATGTATATAAAATACCCTTTAAAAACTTTATAGATGATTCACATGTTTGCATCACATACAACGAGTTTTAGTTGTCAAACAATCCCACATCTTCATGGCTCCTTTAACTCTGAGCTTTACAGGAAGGAAAGAATATAAATGAAACATCAGCAGCACATGTCTGTCAAAACAACAAATGGTTGAAATCTCTCAATTTAAAACCTAGTGAAAATGTTTTTAACATGTGGTCTACTTGTTCCCAAGTGTTTCCATAGATTTAAACCTTCTGGTCCCCTAAAAATAACAGGTGGAGTCAATTCCAGGTCTGGTCCAGCACCATACAGCCTTCTGTACTGATGTCTTCACAAGAATCTCTGCTGGACATTAGTGGTTGAGAAAAAATGTGTCTTAAATTGTATGAATGAGGGAAAAGTGGAAGAAAATTTTACAAAACTGACAGATGTTCGTTACTTTTAATAATTGGTTTCTCCAATCTGATTATCAAAGACCAGTCTGTCACAGATTATTCACATTTTGGCATTTGATCAATCAGCAATGAGCCTGATGGTATTTTAAACTTCAGCGCTCCTGCTATCACACCTGCAGTCATAACATCAAAACCAACAAAGTGGATGTTTGTTGATGAAGCTCACAGATGTTAGGCTTAAACTTGTGGTAAACATTCAGATAGGCGTTTGTGCCATAAAATGTGACAATGAATAGCACAAGTAACTGTATGACTAACTGGAGCCACTGGATGTACATCAAGAAATGAGTCATGAGAAAGAACGTAGGACAATACTAGACATATGTTGTCACAGGTCTGTAACGTTATACAGTGACCTGGCGGAAAACTGGATCTATTTACAGAACTTTTATAGCTATTAGTGATAGTCAGTTTTATGACTTTGTGAAAGTCTGTGATGGTTTTTTACTTCGTGCCTTTTTACTACTAAAATAAAAAAGTAAATAGTCTCACCAGTATTTTTCTGTTTAGTGAGCACTACCTCGTCATCCCCCACCCAGGCTTGACACTGACTCAGAAAGTTTCTCTCTTTTTCTTTTTGCAACTGTCTGTTTGGCTATTCTGGAAGCGGAAAGTTAATGTTGGACCAGTCCACACTGTTATCAGTGAAGGGGAGGGCTCCGAGGAAGAAGACAGTGATGTGGTAGGCTCCAACTTGTTCAACTCACTCACAACCTACACACTTCAGGTCCAAGTGAAATTGGGCTCCTCTGCCTAAAGTTAATGTCTGCAGCCTGCAGCTGAGATGTTTGTGGAATCATTAAAAATGATGAAGACAAGTAAGAAGATCAGATAGCAGCAGAAACCTTGTTGACCACCTGGAAGAAGGTTGAGCTTGACAGCACAGGCCTACCTGAGTACGAGCACCAACAACCTGACTTTGACTATTTAAGAAAGTACCGAAACCATTAAGCAGGTAACCAGACCAGCTTAAATGCAACCTAGAAGTATGTCAGCACCCCCGTTCTGAAGCTAACTTGATATATTTTGTAAGTGATCTACACCGGGACGAAGACCAGGATCCCTCAATTTGTAAACCTCATATCATCTGAGAGGTTCAGGCTGATGGAAAGAGTCGCGTGGATATAACCCCTATTAGCCTGGTGCCTAACTTTTAGGCCTCTGTATGAAAATTGCATTCCCACAATGAAATGACCACAAGGTCTATTTGTAGACGTTTGGAGTCATAGTAAAGGGAGATTTGTTAAAATGTGTCAATATCAGTATACAGTATGTGTTACTGGTGAAAAATCAATGAAGATGGCTCAAAGCACAAATCAAAAATGTTCCACGGTTGCTAAAATCCCTTTTAAGGTGAATAAGAATAAGTTTTAAATGATACAGCTGCAGCTCTAAACCTGTATCAGATCCTAAATATGTGAACATTATCTCTGCAAAGGCCCACTCTGGTAAGTGAAGCAGAACAAGAGGTTTTAGTCATCTAGACATCTGTTCTTAATGTTCCATAATTTGGGAATATCAGGTTTAATAATTTAATAATCTTCCTAAAAAAATCCATTTTAATATACTTTAAAATATTAACCTACCTCCAATTCTTTTTTTTAAAATTAAAGTCAATGTTTTATTGTATTTGTTTAGAAATATTTAGCCCCTTTTTTTTTCTTACCCCAAACTAGCAGAAAACCATATAAGGTAGGTTCCTTCACCTCAATTTTCAACATATAAATAAGAAATAGTAAAAAAATGATAAAAGAAAAAAGTTTAGTAACTCAACTACAACTTTCTTCCCATCCCAACCTCGTTTATAAAGCAGCGATTGTCTTTCCATAATAATTTTAGAACGTAAACTCCTGAAATAGATTAAGCTCATTGGGCTTCATCCACCAACATCTTCTGATGAATCTTCTTAAATTTGTTCTTAAGTTTCTCTTAAGACATTTCTCAAAAAAGTTCTTATCAATCTCTCCGTACCTAAAAAGATATGATAAAAGGTAATAAATGTATATTGTTAAAGACCACATTCAGCTGGTGGATCTGGGAGTCGTGAACTGGACATTTGAAGAGTGATTTTTTTTTTGGTTGAGGGAACAGATCTGGAAAGACCTCTTGAAAGCTCACATGTATGATGTCTAATGTACTGATGGTTTTAGGAAGACAAGCAATAGAATTAGACCCCATCTTGATTGCGACTTGTTCTTAAATGAATGACTTTAAAAAAGGGCTGGTCAGATTGATCCAAACATTGATATCAAGGCTGGAATCAGTATTGGTCCATACAAGCGTGATGAGATTGACATTATTTTACAGAAGGCTTTAGAGTGTGAACAAGAGCCAGCCAATAGTAAGTTTAGCTTTTGGATAAAAAGGATAAAAGGGAATAACAGAGTTATTTAATTATTTTTTTACATTGATTTTTTAGGGGTGGGACTTAAACACGTTAATTACAATTAATTCATTACAAAGAAATAGACACGTTTTAAAAAATACCTCATTTAATCGCAGTTTGTGTCCCAAACAACGTGGAACGTTGGTCAGCGCACGGTTTCTGGTGCGATTGCACACGTCAGAGCTTGGGAGCTATGTTTAGCTAGTTTTTAAACCTACTAGCGATTCTATTGTTATAAAAGTGACTAGCAGCAAATCTAAAGATTTTTCTAGTGATACTGGAGACTTTTGGACACTGACGAGAATGGACGCAATGTTTACTCTTCACGATAAGCAGCGGTGATGACTCAGGCCCCTCCCCCGTCCATAAACATTCAACCTTCCTCGATCCCAGCTCCAGATCAGGGAACCACCTCTGCTCCTGGACCAGACTCACAGCTGCTGCTGGCTGATCTCGTCCTGGCTTACCATCAGATATTAATGCATATTAATGAAGAGGGTAGATGAAAACATTTAAAAGTTTTAAAGTTCTGTGACATGTTGTAGATTATTAATCAGAAAACAGCTGGAGCTGCTAGTTAAAGTCCTGAGAATAACACTTCAGGTCTGTTCATTTTGGGCAAGAATATGTTCTTTTTCTATTGTTTTGAATTTAAATGCAATCAAATGCATTTCCCCAGACATTACTAGAGCTTGAGTTTACAATATTAATGTCTGTTTCTATTTGATTCAGTTGTTCACTAAAATACATTTAGATTAAAAAACGTTTTTGCAATTAAAATGTGATTAATCAAGATAAATTAATTACAAAGCCTCTAAATAATTAGATCAATTAATTTAACCGAATCCCACCCCTTGTTATTGTAAGTGTTTACAAACAAATAAGCTTCAATTTAAATTTTGCAGTTCTGCCAATTAGTTTAATAAAAAATGTTTCCTTTGTTTTTAGTTTAATTATGATCACAATCATGTTTAATAATTAAAGGCAAAAATCATTAAATGACTGTGAGCTAAATGTATCTGTATCGGTATCAGCGATACTTGCCCTGAATTTACTTGGATCAATACCAACATTTTCATTGCCTAGCTCTACTGAAAAATGACCCATTCTTCCTCTGAGGGAAGATATTTTTGGGCACGATCTGTAATATCTTGCAATTTATTTTTACATAACGAAATGTTTTGTAAAAAAGTGTCTTAAAAATCTACCAAACACAATTATTACCATAATTTTATTATTATGTTTTAATAAACTGAATGGCAGAAAACACAACACTGACTTAAAAAATGTCCAAATTCAATTGTTTTAGTGTTTTACCTAAAGATAAAATCCAAGTAATGAAGATTTTCATAAATTACACAGTTTTCATAAAATGTTTGTAAGTAGGACTAAAATCCTCATTAGTGAATGAGGCCTTTTCTTTTTTTCATTTTTTTTTATTTAAAAAAACAGAATATCCTGATTTCTGGACATCACCATGAAATTTCTAGTGAATGATAAAAGAGGAAAAGCCTGAATGAGACGCTGCCCCTATACATGTGCCATATTCAAAAACCTTTTACTGAAAGAAAAGGAACCATGAACTTAACCTGCCGCCTATTATTTGTCTCCTCAACCTGACCTTTATGGGTCCATCCTGACATTTATGGCCCATTCCTTTTCACTTTGAAAGTAGAGACGGACACTGAAAGCTCCCATCTGGCTTTGATTACTCTGTTTCCTGCAGCTCTTTGTCTAACCAGTAGATGCCGATCCCTCGTGGAGTGTGCACGTGCACCCATTCTGAATGGTATTGGCCATAAATCTAAACACATAGACATAAAAAAAAGTCATCTTTGTTTTGTTTTTTCTTTTAAAGATGTCTACATCAACATGGCCAATATCCATGCTCAAACACAACTTACAACATATTTGCTTAAACACAGAGTGCGAGAGTCAGAAAATAGGAGTAACAACCCACTCTAAGCAAACAGAGAGGCCAAGCTATTTTTATTAGTCAGCTCAATCTCTATGGAGACTTGGGGTGTGGATGGAACCTCCTTTATCGAAACCTGGCAAGCCCTGATCAGAGACTGGTGGAGATTTCTCTGTCTAAAAGACAGAGCTCCTACAATGACCTCAGGCATCACTGAGGCATGAGGTCATTAGGAGAGGGAAACATGTCCCATCGGTTTCAGTTCTAACAGAGACGATAATGGGTGGGAATCAAAGGTTGCAATGTTTTTCTTATATTGCAGAGACATGTAAAATTGTCCCCATCTGTGGTAGCCAAATGCATCTTATTAAATATGTTTCAGACATGTGTGGTGGGAGTTTATTTCCAGTGCTGTAATCTACCTGAAACTAAAGGCAGGTCTTTAGAAGAACAATAGTACAGCTGAGTAAAGCCAGGACCTCCTCCCATTACTGGTGTGTCTGTAACTTTATAACGTGGCATGACAAAGTGCCTAAAAAGAGAAAAACAAACATGTTTGAGCACAAAGGGATACCACGAGCAGGCCAGGAAGATTATGAGTCAAAAGTTTACTTAAAGAGAAAGCAGGAATGATTGATGAGAAAGCCGTCACATGTGGGGCCCCGAGATCACGGCCTCTCTGCATCAAGCTCAAAAGCTGTCCGACACTCAGCGCAAGCTGTCTCTCAAACTTCACCACACAGGAATTTTGGAGTGCATCCCTTCTTATGTTTTTAGAAGTTATTCCACTGTGGCCCACATGTTAAAGGAAAATGTGAAGCATTTACAGTACACATGAGGTTGGGCATACAGTCGCCAACTAAATGATCCCGCCTGCTCTAAGCCGTGGAGCTTGAATAATTCTTCTAGTGACCTACATTGTGGTAAACTGGGAGCTCTGCTTGGGTAACCTTTTCAGCACTTTCAATTACTTTAAATAAAAATAATAAATCTGATTGTTTAGTTTCTATTTTCAAATACAGTGTGGCAAAAAAGTATTTAATCAGCCACCAATTGTGCAAGTTCTCCCGCTTAAAAAGATGAGAGAGGCCCGTAATTTTCATCATAGGTAAACCTCAACTATGGGAAACAAAACGAAAAAAACAAAATCCAGAAAATCACACTGTCTGATTTTTAATTAAATAATTGGTAAATTCCTTGATAAAATAAATATTTGGTCTCCTACAAACAAGCAAGATTTCTGGCTCTCACAGACCTGTAACTTCTTCTTTAAGACGCTCCTCCGTCCTCCACTCGTTACCTGTATTAATGGCACCTGGTTGAACTGGTTATCGGTATAAAAGACACCTGTCCACAACCTCAAACAATCAGACTCCAAACTCCACTATGGCCAAGACCAAAGAGCTGTCAAAGGACACCAGAAACTAAATCGTAGACCTGCACCAGGCTGGGAAGACTGAATTTGCAATAGGTAAGCAGCTTAGTGAGAAGAAATCAACTGTGGGGGCAATTATTAGAAAAAAAAAGACTTACAAAACCACTGATTATCTCCCTACATCTGAGGCTCCACGCAAGATCTCACCCTGTTGGGTCAAAATGATCACAAGAACGGTGAGCAACAATCCCAGACCCACACGGGGGGACCCAGTGAATGACCTGCAGAGAGCTGGGACCAAAGCAACAAAGACTACCATCAGTAACACACTACGCCGCCAGGGACTCAAATCCTGCAGTGCCAGACGTGTCCCCCTGCTTAAGCCAGTACATGTCCAGGCCCGTCTGAAGTTTGCTAGAGAGCATTTGGATGATCCAGAAGAGGATTAGGAGAATGTCATATGATCAGATAGAACTATTCGGTAAAAACTCAACCTGTCATGTTTGAAGAGAAAGAATGCTGAGTTGCATCCAAAGAACACCATACCTACTGTAAAGCATGGGGGTGGAAACATCATGCTTTGGGGCTGTTTTTCTGCAAAGGGACCAGGACGACTGATCCGTGGAAAGGAAAGAATGAATGTGGCCCTTCAGCATGACAATGTTCCCAAACACACCACCTGGGCAACGAAGGAGTGGCTTCGTAAGAAGCATTTCAAGGTCCTGGAGTGGCTTAGCCAGTCTCCAGATCTCAACCCCATAGAAAATCTTTGGACGGAGTTAAAAGTCCATGTCGCCCAGCGACAGCCCCAAGACATCACTGCTCTAGAGGAGATCTGCATGGAGGAATGGGCCAAAATACCAGCAACAGTGTGTGAAAACCTTGTGAAGACTTACAGAAAACGATTGGCCTCTGTCATTGCCAACAAAGGGTTTATAGCAAAGTATTGAGATGAACTTTTGTTAATGACCAAATACTTATTTTACACCATAATTTGCAAATAAATGAATAAAAAATAAAAATCAGACAATGTGATTTTCTGGATTTTCCTTTTCTCATTTTGTCTCATAGTTGAGGTTTACCTATTATGAAAATTGCAGGCCTCTCATCTTTTTAAGTGGGAGAACTTGCACAATTGGTGGCTGACTCAATACTTTTTTGCCCCACTGCATATACTTTATGAGACCAAAGTACTTAAACTACACACAATTATTTCACTTTGAGATTATTCAGAAAATAGAACAAAAAACAATTTTAAATGTAATTGTTTAAGATGCAGTGGTTACAGAATCCATAGCTGGCTTTGCTTCACTATTTTAAGTCTACCAGATCTTTTCATTGTCTACTGATGACAAGAGTGCAGGACGATGTTTGTAAATTGGGCTAATGTTAACATGGCTTGCGTTAACCATAATATGTAAAAACGTAGATGCTATGGCTAAATTAATTCATGTAAAACGTATTATAAAAATATGTTTGAAAGATTTAAATTTTTTTCTAAACAAATACACTAACCGGCCAATTTTTCAGGTCCACCTTGCGAGTACCTTTTAGATTGTCCTTAATTCTCAGTGGCAAAGATTCAGCAAGGTGTTGGAACCTTCCTCAGAGGTTTTGCTCCACATCAACATGACAGCATCGCACAGTTGCTGCAGGTTTGTCTGCATCCATGATGAGAATCTCCCGTTCCACCACATCCCAGAGCTGCTCTACTGGACGGAGATCTGGTCTGTGGAGGCCGTTGGAGTCCAGTGAACTCATGGTCATGTTCTAGAAAGCAGGTGGAGATGATCTGA
>JBAMHW010000024.1:2145564-2156053 GCA_037177495.1 Rhadinocentrus ornatus | reverse complement strand
AGCAGCCGGACTCTTCTCCTGTGAAGCCATGCTGTTGTGATGGATGCAGGATGTGGTTCAGCATTGTCTTGCTGACACCTGCAAGGCCTTCCCTGAAAGAGACGTAGTCTGGATGGGAGCAGATGTTGATGCTAAGCTTACAGACATATTTTCCCCCGTTTTCTTTCTTGTATTTATAAAGCTAAAAAATAAATATAACAAAGTGAAATAAAATAGTATTTTTGCACCATGAGGTAATTCTCAAAGAACCATCGGACAATATCTTCCAGTATCTAACTCTGCATGGTGTCCGTCTCCTTTCATTCCTCCCTGCAAAGACATGAAATGGAGCTGGATGAGCAGGCAAACTTAAAAGAACTGATGGTGTAAAATAAAATAGTAATTTTCAAAAAATGTGTTTTAAGAGCAGCAAGGTCCAAGCGGAGTGTTTTTATTACACCAGAATACAATACACAGCAAGTCCACCTGAGCAAACTGGCTAGTCTGGCCTTAAACTCTCTAAATAACTCAGATTTGAAACAGTTTATAATTAATTGGATTGTAATTAAATTTATTTGGATTTGTGGTTTATGTGGCTCAACACGATAAATGTTGTGAACGAGCAACAAATAAACTGAAATGAAAACTAGGCAGGACCTCAGCATGATGTGCAGTGTCCTTACAACACTACAGGAAGCTGGTGGCAGCAGGTCTGATGGAGGGATGAGCCTGCACCTCAACATTACTGAAGCTGTGCGGGATCATCTGGACAGAAACATCCAAAGTCCTTCAAGGATCCTTGAGACTACTTCAAGAAATAACAAAGTTTATCTGAAATGATTCAGACTGTGATGAAGAATCAAGCTGCGCAGACCAAATATCCACATTAGAATTATAAAACTTTCTTATCTTAAATAATATTTTACTCATTAGTAGCTCATCAGACAATCCCAGCTCATCTCCTGGCAGCTAGACTCCACTGCATCTACTCAGCTGGAGCTGGTTCGCCATCTGCTGGAGAAAGTGTGTTATTTGCCATCAAAATAATCTCTGATCCCACTAGGAATGAGATTCTTCCCCTGAACCAGCTCCTAACAAGCCATGAGATGTGCCTACACCCATCACAGCCTGGTAGATGGAGGCTGTACGCTGTAGCTAATTTATTTATTTGTCCACCCTCTTCCACTACACGCTCTCTGGCCCAATAAAAACATGGCATTGCTTTATTGTACAGTGTGATACATGACAGAAAGCAGCCCGCTGATCCTTGGACATTAGCTTATGTTCTGAGTCTGATATGAGTAAACAACCACCTGATATGTTACAGAAAAGATCAGGGTTGAAATGTCAGTATTAGCTCATGTTTAATAAGCTAATGAGTTATTTAAAGGTAGAATGAATAAATATTTGCTTGATTTAGTCGTTACACAGACAGGTGGACTCCCATGTGTCTCTTCAGGCTTCCTTTTTGTGTAAATCTTTTACCACAAACGTTACAGTTGAATGGCTTTTCTCCTGTGTGGACGATCATGTGTCTACAGAGATTGTAAAGATATTTAATTTTCTTCTCACACTTGGTGCAGTACAATGTTTCTTCTCCTTGGTGGGCAATCAAATGTCTCTTCAGATGTCCCTTTTGGTTAAAGGTTTTCCCACAAACGCCACAGCCGAACAGATTCTCCTGTGTGTGGAGGATCAGGTGCCTCGTCAGGTGTTGGCACCTTTCACCACAAACATCGCTGCTGGACTGGCTCTCTCCTGCGTGGACTCTCATGTGTGTCTTTAGATTTGTTTTTTGGTTGAATCTTTTAGCACACACGTCGCAGCCGAATGGCTTCTTTCCCGTGTGAAGGATGGCGTGCCTCCTCAGATCTTGCCTTCGGCTGAATCTCTTACTGCAAACATCACAGCCAAACCTTCTCTCCTCTTTGCTGGCTGAGCCCTCTGAATCTGGGCTTTGCTTCTTATTACCCAAACAGCTGGAAGCCTCTTTTGCTGGATGGTATTTCATGTGTCTCTGAAGAGACTGCTTGTAGCGATATTTTTTGTCACACTCCGAGCAGCTGAAAGACTCGGGTGTTGTGGTCTCCCACCGATCAACACGGTCTTCGACTTCGGAATCTGAAGATGTCTGCCAGTAATCATCATCACTGGCAGTGTCAGTCGAGTCCGAGTCAGTTTCTTCTGGATTTGGTTGGAAATGATTATTTGCATCTGTGTTCCAGACTGGTTCTGGTCCTCCGCAGTCCTCCTCATGGGTTTCTGTTGTCATCTGGTTATCTGAGCTGCTGCTCGGAGGTTCTGTCTCTCTGTTGTCTTCAGTTTTGATCTGATGAAGTTGTGAGGACAGAGGTTTGTCTTCATCATCTTCACTCTTCACAGTTACAACATTTAGTGAGAAACTACTGACATCAGTCTCCTCTTGTCTGTCTAGCTGCTCTCCCTCCTCACTGGTCCAGAGATCCTCCTCTTCCTTCTTTATGTGGAGGAGATCTGGGTCCTGCTGGTCCAGACTGGAGCTCCAGGGAACCTCTTCTTTAATCACAGGCAGCTGATGCACATCAGCAGGCAACACTGAAACACAAAATAAGAGTAAAAGTGGGTTTAAAAATGATTTGGGGCAGAAAGCAGCAGAATATAAAAGAATAATAATTAGTACACTTCTGATGTTTAGTATAAATAACAGAAGCTTGATGTTGCTGCAGTAGACCTGCTCATAATAACACTTTACACCACCAGATGACATAACAGGTGAGTTAAAGCTGCACTGCAGAACATTTTAAGTGATGCGTCCGCTATCATCAGCTAATTCAGCATCCATCTGGCTCCCGACCTGCACTGAGATCTCAAGCCAGTAAAAGACGGTCTATTTTATCTCTTGTTCTGTCCCTTTATCTCCTTTTTCTCTTCCTCCGTTAATGTCTTCTTGCGCTTCTTTGCTGAATCGGTCACGGTGCGCGTTCAAAACAGTCTGTGTGTTTATTTCCGTTTGCTAGCGTGGGACGCGGTGAAGGAAGTCAAACTCTGCTGCAACATCACGCCTCATCCCGGATTAACAAGTTGTTTAGTGTTTCTCTGCCTCAGAAATGCACACAATAGATGTCACTTTGCCATCAAACGACTCGGAAACAGAGTTTAAGGTTGGAAAGTTACATAATGCGTCTTTAAAACTCAAATTTCTAAAAGAGCATCAAGATAAAGATTCATATTAATGGCCAGATATATGGCTGACTGACATGCTTTGTATTTGCATGTCCCATAGTATAGTATCCTGAATCACGTATTAACCCCTTCACCTCAGAGAAAATGTCCTGCTGTCCTTGAGTCAATTTTAAAGCCAAAACATCATTTAGAACCAGACAGCAGTAAATCCATTCCACAGATGGAGGGAACTGTCTTTAAAGGGGGAGTGCACCCTAAAATATGTTTTTGAGCTGAAAACAATAGACTTTGTTATGAAAACCCCCCTTACTGTTGTTAAATTATTATTTAAACCCCAATTTTATGGTTAAGAATGGCTCACCCATGCCAGTTCAAACCAGGTTTTAGTTTTTTGTGCCCCTTCTCCTACATAATGAAGAAAAGAGAAGAAGAGGCAGAGTGTAGCTACAATCTGGTCCTACCATTTCAGTCGCTATGGGTGCGGGGGATCCAGGTCATAACGCGCTTCATTAAACCAATGTCCAGACTGAAAGGTGAGTTTGGGGTGTGTTCCCATTTATTGAATGAATGATGATCCGAGGTCCAGCATGGTGGTCTACAGAAACAGGATGGATGGATGGCCTCGAGGTTATGACAGGTATGGAGGTGTAGTAAAAGGTGGTGAACAAGCGGTAAACCATTTAGAAGCGTTAAGACAACCGTCACCCAAGCACCCCGTGCACTGTCACCTCCACGTGCACTTCACCACGACACCGCCACCAATGGTTGAGGAAAACGTAGGTCACCGGTGCCAACGCAAACATAAACAAACACCACCACAATGAACCTGAACCAAACAAGAAAGAGAAATAATGGCTCCTACAGTGCGTTTGCTGCGTGATGACCATCACGGGATCAAATGCTTCGGACAGATTTATTAAGCACAGCATCAGGAATGAAGCTTGTCTTTCTGTGTGTGAGACTTACTGGGATCTTTGCCGTCTTGTGTCTGCTCCAGTTCTGATGTGGCTGCTGCAGGTGTGGGGGGCACCAAACCGAGGCCTCTGGGGTCATCTGGTTCAAGGATCCTCCTTTGAGACATTCCCAGTCCAGCTGTGGTTCTCCTCCGAACAACCCCTCCATCCAACTACGAAGAGTAAATCTTTATTAGATTTCAGAGCATTTACTTGGCATCTTTTGTCGTTTTCCTTCAACAACTCTTTAAAGTCATAAACTAACTAATCAGCATTAAACAGCTCTTTCAAACTGTGTTTACTCTACTTGGCATTTTTCTTTCCATCCTCTCGGTGCACATATGTACAGTAGGTATAAACGTGTACGTTCCTACACCTGTCAGGTTTATGTGAAGCTAAAAATGAATCCACAGTGAATCGTTTCCAAAATTTCCCCACATTAAATGTGACCCATAACCTGTACAATTCCACTGAAAAACAAATCTATAAAACCCGTAGAAAACATCATTTAAATGCAAACACACAATGAGCCAGTTGTTTAAGTGTGCACACCGTTAAACTAATAACTAGTCTATACTCGTGTATATACTCGGGCTCTATCAGCATCCACATCTGGACTTGTCAATATGTGCTCACTCTTCGTTGCAAACTCGATCTTTTAGATTATGAGGTTGTTTGTTGTGCACAGCCCTCTCCAGGTCACCATACAGATTTTTTTTACTAGATTTACCTCCTGGTCTGTGGCTGGACTGCTCTAAAACTTTCTGATACACAGAGCCAGGTTGCTCTGGATAATTTTTTCACTTCATATATAAAAACATTTAAAAACTTTTGAATGTACCCAGGTTATCTTTGTCTGTATAACAGAAACTTATCTGATGGTGTGTACATCTTTAATCACATTGTTGGCAAGTCACAACCCGGTGGTCACCTGACCATGAACAGCTTGCCACTTACAACAAACCCTGCATCAAACCAGCGTCCATGTTGGAGTGGGTTTTGATAACCTCATGTCTTATCCTCTACCCTCCGAAACCTGGTTGAACTAACCAACCCAATGGCCGGATGTTCAGTGTGGTAAGCTCAAAGTTGTAATGATTTATTTCATAAATACTTATTGTACCTGGATTATAACATCCCTGTTGATGTGCACACAGCCTGTGGCCCGACCAGCACCACCGGCTCCACCACTGAATGCAAACCGCTTTGATGATGGAGCTCTGCAATGTCTGCAAAGCTTCAAGCGTTTCTCAGCTGGTTCTTGGTTTGTCACATGAGGGAATATAGATGGCACATAGTCTGGGTGATTCTTTCCTTTAATGGGTTGTCCTGAGGAGACAAAGATAACTCTAGTTAAGTTATTCCACTAATTTCATCATATGTTTGGCATCAATACAAAAACTAGCATATCTAAACAGTGATTTCATAATAAAGAATTTACTTACCAGTCTCAAAATGATCGGAACAAATAGTTTATTATTTCGAGGGACTCCACGGTGTACCGTCAGCATTAACACCCTTAATAGCGGCTAGCCAGTTATCGCGTCTTTCGGGACTTTTGTGTCTCTTCGATCTCTTCTTATCTCCAGAATAGCTGTAGATGGCAGCCGACCACGACACAACTTTTCGGCATATTTACACGAATCTCTTCGAAAATTAAAGACAAATGTATTAGAATTTACGCTGAAACTCCAAAAGCATTATGTTTTAGCAACCCTTGGAGACGCAACAGACGCTAATCGAGCCCGCTCTCATTGTGTTCCCCCTGCAACAACGCAGCCAACAAAAGGTTCCTCATTCAGTTTTTTCTCTTTGTTGATAAATCTCAACCTGCAACATTATTCGATGTAAAAGTTTTTACCGGAGATATATGGATAAAAAACACATTTCCATGTACATAGAATTTAAAATTAATTGATGTAGTGCATATTGTTACAAGTGGAACAATTAAGTTCAATTAACAATTAAGAAAGTGCACCAAAATGTATAAAGCTTTGTAGTAGAACAAAAAATGAAAGCCATGAAATTAAAATCTTTTTGAATTTAAAGAAAACCATTGCAGTAAGAATATTCTTAGAACTGTGTTTTTGTCTGAAAGTAATGTTTTCCATTCATGTTTGCACAGCCCAATAAATTACTGCACCTATTCCAATTTTCCTGACAAGATACATGCAAATGAATGGCGTCTTAATAATTTTGAACAGAACTATGAATAAATTAATAAAAACTGAAATTAAACCAATACTAGGACAGGTTGTGGTTCCTGTAACAGCTGGCATTGCTGGTGGTATCAAGCTCAAAAGTCAGATTCAAGTTTAGATAGCTAGCAAAGACAACTGAAAGGTGATATGCACAAATGATGTGGTCACTTTCTGAAACAAAGGAAAGTCATTTTTTCTTTTTCCCCCCTAAATCTGTTTCACTATTTAGTCAGGAACTCAGTGGCCAGAGCTTACGGTAATTCCAGACAGCAAGACATCAAACCATCTACTGAAACTCCATCTGCTGGATAAGTTGACATTAATCCCTTCAAAATCACCAGTTTTCAGTTTTTGGCTCTGGAAAGTCTATTAAGGGTGAAATCCACTTTTCTACACACAAAGGTTAATATGCAGCTCAGAATGGAGCTGGTGCTACCTTACAGAATTACCCAGCAGAGACAGTAACACCTGTTTACCGGTAGAGGAAAACACACCTGCTGATGATGGGACTCAAAGTTTATTCAGAACTTTTTACTTATTGGTACAGCGTGTGATGAAAAGTTCATACTTAATGCTCATTTCTTCAGATATTTTATTATTATTTTAAAGGGTAAATCGACTTTCTAAGCAAAAGCAAACACACTAATAAAGACATCTTGTTTTAAGGTGCAGAACTTCTTATTTCAACCATCATAACAGAGTTCTCTAGATTAACAGCAGAGTCTTCAACTTTTTCATGTTTCTCTTTTTTCCCATGTGAAGTAGAGAAATACCAATTAATAGAAGAATCACTAGGATTGTGCGTAAACCACATACGAGTTCTGGGAGTCACAGTTTGATTGGAGGAAGCCTTACAAGTGGGTGTTTTAACCGTCTCACTCTCCTGATCCACAGTGGGGACTGTTGTTGGTTCACTTCAGAGTGCGTTGTCTTTATGGACCCACATTGATGTGCATGTCCCGTTGGAGACGCAGTCAAGAAGTACGGAGCCTGAGAGCAAACAAAATCATTCATGTACGACATGATTATTATTTTTATGATGAGAAGTTGCTTGATGACTTTCTCACTCACCACAGGTAGAAATGTCTTCTTCCATGGAAACAGAACAATCCAGACGTCCTGAGACATCTTGTTTCAGTGTGATGATGTTTGTCTCAGTATTTCCAGTCAGGAGCTCAGTGTCTGTCAGTGTCTGTCCATTCAGAGTCCAGCTGTACTGAGGACTGTCCCCTCCCTTAGAGGAGCAGGACACCTTCATCTCTCCCTGAGACAGACACTCGGAGACCAGCTGGACAGAGGACACGGGAGCTGAGAGATTAACTAATTCTTAATGTATTTTTAATGAAGGTCCAGAGAGGCTCAGAATACCTGTATGTACAGAATATGTTACAGATCCTCAGTAAAATGTGGGATTTATGTAAATTAATCTTCTAGGTAGAAAGTAATTATTTACCTTGAACAGTCACCTGGAGAGTCCTTGTTGTCATCCATCTGGACCATCAGCGTAAATTATACCTTCTGGATGGATTAGAGATTACAGGTCTATGTTCACCAGATCATTGATCCTAAATGTTCCGTTACTGGGAATAAAGAGAGATTTCTTTTCCATGTCATTTACTATCATCATATTACTTATTACCACACCACATCATCATTCTTTTATCCAGTCAAATCTAAGTATTTCCAGAGTTCCTCCCAAAGCTCCGCAACGCTGACCTTCATCCCGTCTGCCAACACAGTACGTTCCCAAACCTGGAATTTTTTAAAATGAGAAGAAAAGTTGAAATATTTCTTTTGAGCATTTAATACCCCCAGAAGCACGACGACAGTCTTTTAATATGTAAATATTAACCTGAAGTATTTTTGCTGCAACAATGTCTTTGTCAGACTGACTTATACAAACAATTATTTATTGAGGTGAAGCTTAGTGGTACCACAGGTCTGTGATGGAAACAGAGTTCACCCTCCTTTAACTTTGAGCAGAAACTTTCCTCACAAAAGTCATTTTAATGTGGGAAAACCATAAACGCAAATAAGTAAATAAATAAATGAATACAATTTTACTCGGCTGCATTAGCAGAAATGTTCTGTTGTTTCTGCTTCATCACTGTCATGAACCACCATGATTCACACAGGCTTTTATCAGGATGCATTTAGTTTTATATTTATAGCTGAGATCTGTAAAAAATGTAAGTAGTATCAGGGAATTTACAAAATATCCAAAATGCAAAGGACTACTTTTCTATGCTGAATTATTAATAATAATATGTTCTGTAGTTCTTGTAACACTGAGTTCCACTACAGTACGTTTCACAGTAAAGTTATGAAAGAAAACTTTCACAGAAAACCTGCTTACAAACAAAACTTTATTCTTGTAAAGCTGAGTAATAAACAGGTCGGAGACTGGAAAAAAAAACGTTAGAGATAAACAAACAGCCACTCTGAATTTAGGAATGTTTTACCAAGAATATCTTAATATCACAGAAGCAAAACCACAAGTTCAAACAGCAAATCTTCAGTCTCAAGTTTCTGCGGGTGTTACTTCTGCTGTCCTGGACTACTGAGACACATTTCAAAGGTTAGAAAAATCTGCACCTTGTTTTTAATTAAATCACATTTTAATAATAAATCTGGCAACCCTACCACAAATTTAAATGTTGTGAGCGTTAGTCTTCTTTTTTAGTTTTAGCTTTTTTTTATTTTACCATCTATTTGACCATTTTGTGTCAAACTCTTGAATTCTGTGTAAAACTTTGAAGAAAGTTGAGACCAAAGGATTTTCCAGGTAATTAAAGCCCAAAATGTGCTTTTATTTCTAAACAATACAGTTGAATAATTTTAGATGTTTCCCTCAGAGTATGGCATTAAGGCACCATGTCACTGTAGAGAGGATCATCTCCATGCAAGGCATAATAAATGCTACTGTGTGCTTGTCTAGGGATTTTTCCAATTTATGGTACTTGTAGACAGGAAGTGAGATTCATAAAAGAACAAATTTATCACAAACCAATAATTTGTTATTAGAGAATGACAGTATTGATATTATTCTGCATCACTGCTGATGAAAGTGAAAAATATCTTAAATAACAAATGACTCAAACAAAACAGCATCACCAACTTTATCATAACACAAAAAAGAATGAGAAAGGTGTCAGAAAACTGATGGAAGTGAGTCCAGAAGGCCTTTATGAGGTGAAGAATGATGACCAGCTCACCATGACAGACTCCAAGGATCATCAACAACAATGCAAGCACAGCTTCCATGTCTATTTGCTGTTCAATGTTTGTTGACCAGCCGGATAACTTCAGATAACATACAGAAATATCTTCGGACTAGCCTGTAAAAGGATATAAAAACAGTTTTGTCAATTAATTTCCTGATTAAAAAAGGATGTTCAGTTTCTCCTTTTTCACACTTTGTCTCTCTACAGTCAGGATTCTTGTCTCATTTCTTTTTTTTCTGTGGCTCTGTTTGGTCTTTTTGGAGCAGTAGTTGAACAGGAAAGCGGTCAGAGAGAGAAGTGGTGACATCCAGCAAAAGGTTCTAGGACAGGATTTAAACCAGGACCAGTTACACTGAGGAAAGTTGACCTCTGGGAATCTCTACAGGTTCAAGTTAACACCACCAACCTTTATTTTAACCCCATTTCAGCCTTATTTTCGTTAGCGATCTTACGTCTGACACAAAAGCCCCAAAGCCTGCATCGAGTAAAGGTAGCGTGTCCAAATGAAGCCTGAAGCAAAGTCCTTTTATTTTCCTCAACATCATGTGATCAAAGACAAACGAGGCTCCGTTTTCCCTGATTCGCGCGTGTCTCGTGTAATTTGGGCTGCTGAAAAAGCCGTAGAAAATGCAAGAAATGCTCTGTGTAATTCCAGGTGACAGTGAGGTGATACAACACGTGCAGCACTGATGAAAGCAAAATACATCAGTAGTTTAGGAGTATTTTATATATGATACATTCCAATAAGATAAGATACAACTTTAATCTGCTGAAATAAAACATAGACATAAATGGAAATATATTACTTTATTCATATATACACACCATCAGCTGTTAGAGCCGGGGAGAAGCCTGTAGCAGCTTCCCGAAATAAATCCCCTGGCCTGTTGGCAACGGCACGTGATTGGGAGCTTAAAGTTGACCTGGGGAAGCAGTTGAAGTTCCCAGAAGTGGTTGCCAAGACAACATT
>JBAMHW010000024.1:2131781-2142499 GCA_037177495.1 Rhadinocentrus ornatus | reverse complement strand
TGATCAGCCCTGGCTGGGTCGCCTGGAGGAGGGGGTCTGATTGTTGAAAGACCCAAAACCCCCTGTGATCCCAGGTTGCATCACTGATGATGTGTCCAGGGGCACCATAAGGTAGATCTAACAAGTAGATTTACAATACAGTTGCATCATTGTGTTCACATTTCCACCAATATGTAGTTGACACATTGACAGGTGAACTGCTGGAGATCAAGTGACCAGCAGATGTTAGTATGAGCTGTTAAATGGGGCCTCCAGTAATGACACTTTTGGCGTTGCAATTGGCCAGAAAGACTCAACACATTCATGGGGCTTCATTAAACCATCACTACTTTTTGTCTCTCTCCTCTGATCTGCAGTCTGTAGTCTAGAAATTACCCATCGCTAAAAACTGTAGTTTAAAACATAAGTGTGACACTCATATTTAACTCACATGCTGTCCATTTCTTCTGATCCTCTTTAAGATGGTTGTACTCCTTCTTTGGAGTCCAGCTGTGTTTAATTAAACAGATTGGACATGATTAGGAAAGGCACACACCTGTCTATATAAGACCTTGCAGCTCGTAGTGGATGTCAGAGCAAATGAGAATCATGAGGTCGAAGGAACGGCCCAATGAGCTCAGAGACAGAATCGTGGCAAAGCACAGATGTGGCCAAGGTCGGTGTGCATACTGCAACCGAAGTGAAACAATAACACATGTTTGTTCATTGTAGCAAATATGGAACAGAAAGGACAAAACTGATAGATAATCACAGGAATTTGGGGGTACGGTTTGGTTTGCCTGGGATTTTGAAGGGAAAATGGTGCTACCTGCGTGCTTCTTGGATTTCTATCTGCAACTGGGTTGATCAAGAGACTGTAGGGGGCAAGTTTTTGTTTTGTTTGTCTTTATTGTAATGCAGACTTACTCGTTGTGTCCCACCTGCCAATAAACCGGAAGAAGAAGGAACCTTCGGTTGGTTAAGCTGGGGAACAAAATAAGCGTAGGACCGGTTGTCCATCGTCTTTACTGAAAAGTTGCTGTTGTAGTTGCTTGTGTTGTGAGAAAAGAAATGAAGCCGGAAATCAAGAATAAACATCTGTGTGGCCTTTTTCAGATGTTTCCCTTACGAGGGACAGAGACACTGAAGTTGTTTTCTGCTGGTAATGTAATTTAACCTTCCTGTGTAGTTGTCCGACAGCGTGAGTATTAATGTAAAATCCTGAACCAGCTCCACGTTGACACGGTTTTCTTTGCCAGTGTGTCTTTTCAGAGATCTCTTATTGCGGATCTCACATTATCTGTAAATTCATTTTGAATTTAAATCCTATTAAGTGGCTGACTCATTTATTATTGTCTTTTATTTATTAAACTTGTCCAACTTTTTAGCGATTATTGCTGCCATTAAATTAAGATGAGCTAATAATGTTTATCATGTAATAGAATCTATTCTCCTATTTTCTTACTTCCCCACTTAATAAAAACAATAATTACAGAACGTTTTTATTCACATTTAGTCTCAACTTATGGATTTGTTCCCTCTGCCCACTTTTCTATTTAGAAAAAAAAATCGACCTCATTATTGACTTTTTTAGGAATTATACAAAGTAGAAGAAAAAAATCTAAACCTGCTTTGCAGTTTTTCTGTGGATTTTGTCAAGAGAAAAGAAAAGTTGCACCAATTTCAAAACAATTTACCTACAAATTGTCATTATTCCCGTTTGTTACAGGAGTATTTGTTGGAGCTCATAGTAATGCTGAATAACTGATGATGACAACTGATGGTTCACGTGTGTCTCATTGTCATGTGCAGAGGTCCAGCAGGTGGTAGATCCGGAGCTCCAGTCTGCACCAGCAGGATCCAATAACCATGCAGAAGGATCTCTGTCAGGTCGGAGAAGATCTTCATGATCAGGAGACTGATTTCAGCAGCTTCTCATTAACTGTTGTTACTGTGAAGAAGGAAGATGATGAAGAGGAACCTCAGCCTTCACAGCTTCATCACATCAAAACTGATAACAGAGACAGAACCTCCAACCAGCAGCTCGGATAAACCGATGAAAGCAGAAACCGGTGGCGAGCACTATGGTGGACCTGAACCATCCATCGAGCTTGATCCAATTAATCATTCTCCCTTAAATATGGATGGGAAGGATTTAATCTCTTCTGAGACTGAAGTCAGCGAAGATGATGATTGGCAGGAACCGTTGACAGATTCTGGACCTGAAACAGGAGACGGCGATCCTGATTTGAAGGGGAAGAAAATGAAACGTGTATGTGTCCACACAGAAGACAAACTGCGTCCCTGTGAGGGATGTGCTAAAACATTCAGGTTTAAGTCTGATCTGAAAATACACACCATCGCCCACACAGGTGAGAAGCCGTTCGTATGTGTAAACAAAAAGAATACCTCAAGAAACATTTGAGTCTCCACATGGGGAACAAACGGCGTCAGTGTGATTGTTGTGAGACAAGATTTAGAAACTTGTACGATATGAGAGTCCACGCTGATGAAAAGCCCTTCGGCTGTGATGTTTGTGGTAAAATGTTCACCCAAACCGAACTTCTCAAGCAGCATCCACTCAGGAAACAAGCCTTTCAGCTGCAATCGTGGTAAAAGTTTTAACCGAAAGTCTAATCTTCAGGCACATGTGAATATCCACACCGGAGAGAAACCTTGCAGTTGTGAAGCTCGTGGTTTAAGTTTTACTAGAAAGGCGTATGTTAGGGCACACAGGTGAGAGTTTGACTGTGGATAAGTTCAGATCTGAAGAAACACATGAAGTTTCACAAAGCAGAGAAAAAGCCCAGATGGGATCCAGTAAAGTTCCACATGAGACCACATGATATTTAAAAACACATATAGAAAACAAATACTGAAGAATTACTGGTGTTTTTGCTTCATGGCCTGTAACAAGGTCTAAAAGAGTTATTAGACAATGACTAAACCTTCACAGAGCTAGCACGGCTAGCGTAGCCGCCTTACGTTTTTCTAACAGATTGACTTTTGATTTTTTTTTTTTAAATACATTTTATTTGTATTTCTTTAGATTTCACCAGAACTGCACGTCACTTTGCATAAATATTTAGGTATAAAACAAAAAGAAAACTTTTTTGAGTTTGTCTTGAGATTTTTTTGTTTTTAAGTCTTTAAGGGGGCTGGCCGCCTTTTATCTCCGATATTTTAACTCCACACGCTCCCTCTAGATCGCAGAGATCTGCTGACCGGGTGCTCAGTGTTGTCCCGGAGGTCCAGGCTGAAGCTAAGAGGGGGCAGAGCTTTTTTAAGCTTCAAATTAAGACCTCATCTGCTGTGGATATTTTAAAATCTCTTTATAAGACTTATTTTTACTCTCTAGCTTTTAAACCAGACTGAGATTTGGCGTTTTTTGCTGAATAATAGTTTCATGTTTGTCTTTTTATTGTCTTTTATTTTATTTAAATCTGGTTTATTGTTGTTTGGTCCCACTTCTATTTATGTTTTTATCTCTTAGTTGTACATCACTTTGGTCAAAAAATTTTTTTTAATGTGCTTATAGATTTTCTCTTACACGTGTCCTGTGAAGTTCAGCTACCGGTAACCGAGGAGCTGCAGCACTATCATGGACCACCATGTGTACAATTTGGAGATGCAGATTTTTGTAGATTTCTGGGTAGTGATGGTGTCAAAAAGCTCTGTGAATGTGTCAGGTCTTTTCTAGTCATTTGCTTTTCCAAGTTTAATTACTTGAAGCCCTATTCATCAGCTCATTTAGGAGTGCTGACTTCTGCTGCTCATTTGATGTACAGCGCTCCTGTGATGTTACATGTGGGCTACATACCAGTGCTTTACGTCAGAACCCCCATATTAAGTACTGTAAAGTCATATTAGATGAATCTGTGCTAAACGTGATGTTATATCAGCGAAGTATCAACATATCAATCCTGGTATATAAAACAAACAGGCTATATAAATTATTATATCAATAAAGTCATAAAATCATAAATGTAGCCTTTTTATTTATTATTTTTTGGTAGATGCTGCCAATGTTCTTCACTTTTTGGTCAGAACTGTCAGTCAATCTCCTGCGTATATTGATCCTCGACATCACCGCAGATAAGGCAGATCACTTCCTGTATTTCCTGCATCTTTTTCAACGATTTGAATCACTGAACCACATGATTTGGTTGGCTTTGGTCTCCATGCAGGCCTAATTTGGACACCCCCCCTTTGCTGGAATCAGGCTTCCCTGTCAGAAGTAGCATCAGTATTGTAGAACTTCTGTCCCTCTTTATTCCTGAGAGACTCTGCTTCTCTGTTTATACCCAGTCTGACTGGCCGCCAATTAACCTCCTGCAGCATACTCCTCCAGCTGGTTTTTGTTAGTACCCTTTACTTTTTCCAGTCCTTTGATTCATTGTTGCCATCAGATTTATGATAAACTAATACTCTTCTTGAAATAGTAAAATATCTCCTGAACATGTTGGTATGTTTTCTTTTCTGAAAAAATGTTGGTTTATGAGATGTGAAAATCATGTAATTGTTTCATTGGCATTTAGGACAACAAACCAAGCTCTCTTTTTTTGCTGGTTGTTTTTTAAGGTTGTCACCTTTAAACCTTTTAAACAAGCATACATAGGTTAACAAACTTTCAATGAAGCACTAGTAGAAGTTACATAATAATGGTCTTATAGACAGTCTCAGACCTCAACAGACAGACTCTTTACAGCACAGTTTGTTTTCTCCTTAAAATTTAACAGCAAATCAAAAACTGTTCCCAAGTACCTGTAGTTCTGGACTATATGAACCTCCTCAGCATGGATCCTAAAGGGTTTATGTTCAGTGTAACATTTTCTAAAATCAATTAGTGGTTTTAAGTTACATTAAAATCAAAGAAATTGTTGTCACGTAAGTCAGAGAATGCAGGTAAGTCACTGCTCTGATGGTATCCATTTTAGTTTATTATATAAAGGAACAATCTTTGGATTTACAGCGGGAGGAACCTTTGTTTGCTGGCTTGTGTTGCGGGGGGAACAATAAAAGTGAGACCTGCTAGAAAGCCGCTATCTTCCAGTTTTCATTGGTGCTGAATAACAATTCAGTGCTTGTAGGGAGGTTGAAAAGCTAAATCGTGACACGTGGAGGATAATTTTAGCTGGAAAAACTAAAGCAAGGAAGCGTGAAACCTCGTCGCTGAAGAAGCGGAAGGAAACCGGGAGCAGCATCGGTGTGGCCTTTCCTAGGTGGAAATCACTGATCAGGGGCAGATGTTTTCAGGAAAAACATCTGTTCGCTGATGAACAGGTGATTAAAGTTAAGGCAATGAGCTGAGTTAGCTACACAAAACCAGTTCCGCTGTCTGGCTTTTAGCAGGACTGTTAAGTCCCACATGAAGCTACAGCAGCTGTCATCGTCATCACGCAGAATGTCGCCGTGTTTTTACACAGGAAAATATACATTAATGATAATATCAAGATTCATATTTTCACGAACTTATCAGGGTTTTTCCCTTTGAGACATAAAGTGAGCTCTGCAGGGTTTTCTGCCTCTGGGACTCAGGACCTGTCTGTACTTTTACTGGCCCGGATAAATAATCTGCTCCAAACAAAAGGCTTTGATCACGTTGAAGTGAACTTTTTTGTCATGTCTGCTCAAGGATGACTCTCATCCCACTGGCTGCAGATCCTCTTTGTTGCACAGAAACTCATCTATTTACTGTCCTGCTGGAATTTTTTAATGGTCGCAGTAAAATGTGCCATTCACTGTCATTATTTATTAAACTGGTTATTTGAGAAGTTACATGAAGCATCTTTAGGCAGCTCTGCTGCACTTACAAAAGATACGTAGGCTTTGATTTAAACGTGTTTACTTTAATGAGATGTTGTTTTAGAGGAAATATTGTTGAGGAGCAGACGGAGTAGCAAAAGCACATTTTTAAATGTTTAAACCTGTAAGGCTATATGAGTACAGTATTTGTGGATGAAAATCACATCATGAGGAGAACTTCTTCAGAGCAGAGCGGCGTGTGTCTATGGTGAAACACTGGCTTTTTCAGTGGCACATATTTAGCTTCTACTGCTACTCTCAAGAAAAACTTAACATGTTCTTTGTATTTTTAGTCACGACTTGTAAACAGGAGAATCACAGGTGGAGCAGGGATGCCTCAAAGGAGAATCCTTCAACCAGATGGCTCCAGGGGGCTGGGTGTGGTGCCCTCCATATCTGCAGCATCCACATCAGAGCTGGAGCTGACAAAAGACAACACAGATCTCAGTAAGTCTCACACATTTGTTTGGATTTCTGCATGGTAACGATTACGACAGACAATGCAGTTTCAGCAGAAATGAAAGCACAGCCATTGTCCGTAATTATTTTTATAACATATTTGTAAAATAAATGAAAACTGGCTGATATTTGCTCTAATCCGGTTAAGCTATAGGGTCTTTGAAGGTGAGGTTTGTTTAAACTTACCCAAGTCAAATCAACTATAGGATGTAAAATCTGAGTTGGCGAACAGTGTGTTACATTAGTGCCACCCGGTGGTGGGAATGATGCATTACAAGGTGGTGGGTAAAACAAGTTCTTGACTCATTAGTCATTAAAAAACATTTTGGTTTCTTAGTTAAATGGCTATTTTAAAATAAAGAAGTTATTTACCATATAATGTATTTTCTGACTGTTTTGCTCATTGGCCAGCCTTCACTTAAAAACTTAACTTCTGCTTGTTTTTGAAGTGTGTCCACTCAGGAAGGCTCCTGCTGAGATTCAAACCGCAATGTTACCCTGAAACCAGCCAACAACCATCCATCTTTTCATACATTTGCTATTTGGGATCAGATATATACTTGATCCTCTGGAGCACTTTAGACAACTAGTTAAATTAACCACACGTGAAAACATAAGTTGTACATTTTACTTGTATTATATTCATTATTTATCTTTTTTTCGCTTCTTTTTGTAGAAGGGGATTGTCAACTTTCTTTGTCATTTTATAAATAAAATCACAAATACTAAGGATCAGGGTAAATACATTAAAACTTACAGATGTTCTCAATGTTCATTTGTGTTTCAGTGTTACCTGCAGATGTGCAACAGGTTGTGGTGATTAAAGAAGAGGTTCCCTGGAGCTCCAGTCTGGACCAGCAGGACCCAGAACCCCTCCACATTAAAGGGGAAGAGGAGGAACTCTGGACCAGTCAGGAGGGAGAGCAGCTTCATGGACAGAAGGAGACTGATATCAGCAGGTTGTCATTAAATATTGTGACTGTAAAGAGTGAAGATGATGATGAAGAGGAGCCTCAGTCCTCACAGCTTCATCAAATCAGAACTGAAGACAGCAGAGAGACAGAACCTCCAACCAGCAGCTCAGATAACCAGATGACAACTGAAACCAATGAAGGGGACTGTGGAGGAGCAGAGTTTGACTCTTCTGAAACTAAAGTCACTTATTATGATAATGATGATGAAGATTGGCAGAAACCTTTGCTCACTTCTGAACCTCAAAGAGAAGATGCCGACCCTGATACCGCTGTCCATGAGGTTGAAAAGCCATATGACTGTGATGTTTGTGGTGAACAAATTATGGGGAAAACACAGCTTCAGCTGCACCTGGGAGCCCACAAAGGAGAGAGCTGCTACGTTTGTAGCAAAAGATTTTTTGTAAGGGAACGTCTGCATGTACACATCAGAACCAACCATAAGTGTAGCAAGTGTCAGAAAATATTTAGATATCGCTGCCTTCTGAAAAATCACATGGCAGTCGTCCACACAGATGTGTATCCATTTAACTGTGATGTTTGTGGTAAAAGATTCAAGCAGAAATACTATCTCAACAAACATTTACGTGTCCATGCAGAAAACAAACCATATCAATGTGATACCTGTGAGAAAAAATTTACATGTCTGTATTATTTAAAGATCCACATGAGAGTCCACATCGGTGAAAAACCTTTTATCTGTGATGTCTGTGGTAGAAGTTATACCACAAAGGGAAAACTTAACCGGCATTCTGTCAGCCACACTAAAAGCAAACTGTTCAGTTGTGAGTACTGCAGTAAAAGTTTTACAGTAAAGACTCGTCTTCAAATGCACATCCAAACCAGCCATGAGTGCAGTAAGTGTCAGAAAATATTTAGATATCGGTGCCTTCTGAAAAATCACATGACGGTGGCCCACACCGATGAATATCCATTTAACTGTGAAATTTGTGGTAAAAAATTCAAACGAAAATACGATCTTCCAATTCATTTGCGTGCCCACGCAAACAAAAACAAACCACATCATTGTGACAAGTGTGGGAAGAGTTTCACATGCCTGTCTTATCTAAAGATGCACATGGTTGTCCACACAGGGGAGAAACCTTTTACTTGTGATGTTTGTGGCAAAAGCTACACCACTAAGGGGAATCTAAAAACACATTCTATTGTTCATGCTAAAAACAAGCTTAGTTGTGAGTATTGTGGTAAAAGTTTCGCCCTAAAGAAACGTCTTCAGCTACACCTCAAACACCACCCTCAATGTAACATTTGTGAGAAACGATTTCAAAGTCTCTCCAGTTTAAAGATTCACCTTATGGTGCACACAGGTGAAAAACCGTTTGGCTGTGATCGTTGTGGTCAAAGATTTAACCTGAAGGGGAATTTGAAGAAACACATGGGCGTCCACACAGGAGAGAAACCTTTTAGTTGTGAAGTTTGTGGTCTAAGATTTGCTCGAAGGACCCATGTTAAGATACACATGAGAGTCCACACCGGGAAGAAAAAATTCAGCTGTGAATTTTGTGGTACAGGTTTCAGTTGTCAAAAGAGCTTGAACATGCATCTAAGACTACACGCGGGTGAAAAGCCATTTCTCTGTGAATATTGTGGTGAAAGATTTATTCTAAGCTCAGATCTTCAGAAACATGTTGAGTGCCACACAGAAAAGAAACAACAGAGTTGTGATGTGATGAATGTTTCACCCAAGGAGGAACTTAAAGTTCCACATGAGACTCCATGAATCTAAAATGGTAAATTTTCTGTATTTATAAAGCGTTTTTACCCAAAACGTGACAGGGACACCTCGACATGAGCTCGACAGGCCGAGGATCGAACCAGTAACCTTCAGGCTACAAGATGACCACTCTACCCACCAAAACTAGTGTTGGTTGATGTGCAACTGAGCAGTGGGTTATCCTTGTACAGATGTGGGGCGGCAGGCTGAGGGATGGAAAGATGTGCAATAAAAGGCCAGAAATGGGAACTTTGTAAGAGCCATTTTTGATGTTGTTAATTTGTCCAGTAGGTGGCACTAGTTAGTTGATAGCACCATATAGGTAGGAACTATCTATCAGTACCGCTGCCTGTATTGTTTGACGTGATTATTGGAATTTGCCATGGAGATGGATCTGTACTGTGGATTATAGCCAAGAAAACGACGACTCGTTTGGATGAGTAATAAATCTTTAGCAAAGAAAAATGATGAAGTTTGGATACTTTTTCAGGGAACTTAAAGCTTCTGTTCTGTAGACGCCAGCTCAGACCGCTGAGATACTGAACTAATTGTGTTTTTTTTTTGTCTGTATTTATTTATTTAGTATTGATACAAACAATGTTTAATCCAGGACAAAAGTCAATAAAATGTTGCTGTACATTGTGATGTACGTACATTTGTTTTTCTTACTATTAATGCTCAACATAGACTGATTCATTACTACTTTTTACATAAATTTGACCTCACCCTTAAAAAAGTACATTAATTTACAACTAAGGATATACCAATTTCACCATTTTTATTTTATTTTTTTAGTGGATTATGTTTAGCTGTGACATGGCACCTGGATGCCCAAGATCAGCTTCTGTCACAGAGAAAGGACAAAATTTGGATTTTTTTTATTAAAAAAAAGAAGACCTGAAGTAACTTTCTGTACATCCAATGATAAAAAAATAAATAAAAAATCTTACTGTAAGGCTTGAAAACTATCAGAAACTTCATAAATAAAGAGTATAAAGTGTTTTTTTTTTTTGGTGGATTCAGTACAACGCTGTGACAAAGCACCTACAAGCTGGAAATAAGCTTCTCTTGCCGTGTTCAGCACTTTGTTTAACTGACGTGTTAAAGTGCTCTATGCATAAAGTTGAGTTGCCGAGATCATGCTAATATTTTAATATGACATGAGTAATAACTCTGTTGTTTAAACATTTAAAAAATGTACGTGTTAATTCCACAGATTAATCTCTTTATATTGATGTGTTCATTTTCACAGCCCTAGTTTTTTACATTGGTGTCGGGTTCTGGTGTATGGGGACACTTCTATGAATACAGAGTACAAGTGCACACACAGTATCAGATCCATACTTGATGCCGGTATCTGTGCATCCCTGTTTAAGACCAACCTGTTAGCGATGTGCTTCAGATGTGGTATTGAGGTTGGTTCCTTCCTGCATTGTACCTGGCTGTATATGAAGGTGAGGCCTTCCTGCCATGACATCTGTTCCACTTTAACCAGGATCCTGGGAATGAACGTTCCATTGTATCCTAAACTTTGTTTACTGGGGAATTTTACAAGTGTTTCACAGTTCTCTAAACAGTGCACTTAATGATGAACTTAGCTGAGCATGAACTTAAATTTATAGAAGTTGCCTTTTGTGTTTACAAGGCAGGCAGGATTACATCAGCTGCGCATTCTGCTGTCTTACCGTTTAACAAAAAATCCTGTTTCTGCTGTTAAGAGGCCACTTTTTTATTTTAAGCATTTGCAGACCGAGCATAACAGCATGCTA
>JBAMHW010000024.1:2091396-2103333 GCA_037177495.1 Rhadinocentrus ornatus | reverse complement strand
GCCCAGGCGTTGTAGGGAGGTCATACAGGCACGTGGAGGCCACACACACTACTGAGCCTCATTTTCACTTGTTTTAAAAAGCTAACTCAAAGCTAGCTCAGCCTGTAGTGTGTTTTTCCACTTTCATTTGGAGTGGGACTCCAAGTCCAGACCTCCATGGGTTAATAAATTTGATTTCCATTGATAATTTAGCTATGTAAAGAGCAGTGTTTATTAAGAATAGTTTATTCATTCATATCTAGGATGTTATTTTAGTGTTCCCTTTATTTATTTGAGCAGTGTAGTTTAGATTTGCATTTCTTTAACTTGAAATGTGAAATGTGATAGTTAAATAAAATCTAATGAAGCCGTGGTATTTAAATAAGATTTATTAAAAATGCAGAGATGCAGAAAATCTTCCTGAAGTATAAAAAAGGGTGTTTGCGGTGTTCATAACAGCATAACGTATCATTTTAATTGTCATTGAGTTCTACATTTTTATGCCTCGGTGATCAAATGTTTGTCAGTAATTCTTAACATATACGCACAAAATCCTCCCACCCCACCCACCAGCAACCAGTATAAACAGGCTGGTAACAGCTACACAGTCCACAAGAACAGACTTTGGTCATAAGGGTAGTAAATAAAATATGCAGGCCAACATCTACATGCCCTCCACATGCGAATGGCGTGTTGAGGGGGGATTTTCACGACGGGGTGCTTTTTTCGGCACAACACCTGTTCTCACGCATCAGTACTTTTTTGTTCGCCGTGCGATGTTGCAGAGGGAACAAAATAATGGTAGGACTGCCTAGCATGGACGAACCGTTGTCTTAGCGGACAGTTGCTCCTAGGATGATCATAAGTTTAAAAATCTGAGGGTCATAGTAGCTGAAAGAAAAGCGGGAATCCAGCGATAAACGTCGGTCCGACCTTTCCCAGGTGGAAATGTTTCACACAGACACCGAAGTTGTTTTTCTGCTGGACAGGTAATTTAACCGACCTATGTAAATATAATTAGTTGTTAGTATTAGTTAGCTAGTATTACTTATTATTATTAGTTAAATGGTCATCCCCAGCAGGTCCGACAGATGGGTGCGGCTTTTCGGGACTCATTTTTAAGAAGCCAGTGAATGACAGAGATAATATCTTTAAATGACCAACATTCTCATTTTCATGCTTTACTACACATCTGCTCTGTCACTTCAGCTGTCACGTCAAACTGCGCATCCACGACAGGAGGCGTGGCCCCTTGTTGTATCGAGATCCGTCCCCCACTAAAGCTCTTCCCCGTCCATCAGCGTGTATTCCTCCTCACAACGACTAATAACCCACAGAGGAAAAATTTCAGTACTTATTTGTTAAAACGTTATAAATGAGCAAATAGTTTGTAAAATAATTAGTTAAAAAAAAGCTATTACAGAATTATGGTATTTTATATGGCGCGATTTATCAGCAATAATTTTCACAGAAAATCTGCATTCAAATGAAAAACTTAAACAATTTTTTTGGGTTTTTTTTTTTTTTTTTTTTTTTTTTTTTTTTACATTACAATATTTGTTACTGTTAGTGACTAAAGTTCATTGATAAAATAAACATTTTTTAAGAACGCTTTATCTCCTGGGATAACGAGAAGGGGCTACAGAGGAGCTGGAGGAGGAACGGATCGAGATGGGGAAGCTGGCCTTGATGCAACATCCTGTCTGCAGGAGCTCGAACATCGTTCATATGCAACCACAAAAACAAACGATGTAAACTTGTACGTAGCTCAGTTTATGGTTTGATGGTTGTTGAGTCACTTTTGCATAGTCTGTCGTAGGTTGTAGCATATCTGCTGCAATAATTCTCAAAGACTTCCCAAATTACTAATTCTGTCTGTCTGTAACAGTTATTTCCCTTTCAAATCAGTTTTTATGACCATTTGACAATGTTGTAACATATAACATGACGTGATGTTTATTATAAATACTGTAAAGAAATTAAATCCAGTAACACTTTGAAAGTTCAGAACTGCCAAATCCAGATTCCCTGTAAAGAAAATATAACTATATTGCTGAGAGCCTGTCCATTTAGTGTACAAAATTACAATCACACTGTACATACATTGATAAGCCATAAAATTATGATCATTAGAACAGGTAAATAACTTTGCTTTGCTTTTCACAGTCCGTGTTGTGCTGGAAAAAAACACATCCTGGTTTTCACATGGATGATACTTTGAACTTGCCCCCTTCTTAGTATTTGTGCAGACCAGTGTGTGTGTAGGGGAGACATACCCTCAACCGGGACAGCAAAGAACATGACAGTCTCAGGTGTTAGATTCTTCATGTTGGACATTCATCCAACTTCCAGTCTGGTGAGGTCTGTAGAAAGCAGTCCCGATCCACCTAAAACCCTGCCCGCATCCCACTTGGCCAAAAACCATCTTGCTAATGTCCCAGTGCCAGACTCTCCAGGACACCCTCAGATGTTCTTTGTCCACAAACTTCCTGGTTGGAGCCACTTTGGTGGTAGGAAGAGAACCTACTCAGTATTGGGCAGATGGCCATGTTTTGGCTGATTTGGTGTAATTGTTTCTTCCTGCTTTGGCTGCATCAGGTTCCTTTCAGCCTGTGATTGCTCAGCTTTAAACTCCAGCTGTTTTACATGATCCCACACATGGAAATCTTGGGTTGAATATCCAAGCCCATAACAGCATCGTAGATGTTTGCAGTCCCAGCACCTGAGAACGTGTTACAGGTTTGAATCTGTGTCATGCAGCTCTGTTTTTCATTCTGTTGCTGTTTGTTTTTCCAGCTGTGGGAGACGCCTCACGACAACCTTTTCAGCTCACAGCTCAGCAGAGTCGACGCTGATGTTTCTAGTGGAGCAGATGGGTGAGTCATTTTTACTTTGTACAGAATATGATAATCTTTAACCCTTTGAAATAAAATATATATATCAGTAAATATCGGTTATTGGTCATAACAACAATATTAATATCGGTATCAGCCAAAATTTTCATATTGGTCCATCCCTAGTTGTGTGTGATGTATAGAAGATGCTCTGCTTGTTCTTACAGAGATGAACATCTAAATTCACTGCAGCTGGCAATTTTTTTCTATCTACACGTCGTCTTTTTATTTATATCCATGATTTATATATCTTACATGTTATTTGTGAAGTTTTAATAACACGGACATTGTTGAACAGAAAAAGAGATGTAACATTTCACAATAAAAGCTTGCATTAAAATTATAGTACAGACATTAATATTTTACTGTAGCATTTAAACACACACATTAACGTGCCCAGCCCTAATTCCTTCCGCTCTGTAGGGGACCCGTTCATAGCTTTCCATTAAGCTTAGAACCTCTTTCCATTCCTTAAATGTAGACAAGGTGGAGGGTTTGACGTAAAGTTATCCTGCTCCCTGATATCAGACAAACGACACCATGTTTTTTGATGTTCTGACATTTGGATGTTATCTGTCAGTAAAACCCAGAAGACATAATGAGGGAGTTTTTTTTTAACAACAGAATTATTGCATTCCACATGTCAATAACATATGCACCAGAGTTCCCACCTTTCTGTTACATCTCCAACATCTATCACCATTTCTGAGTTTCAGTGTTGCCAGTTTAGAAGGAGTCCAGTAGGATCCATTTAATATTTATAGCAAATGAGTCGAGACTGCGTTTCATGTGAGTAACAGTACCACGAAGCACATAGTTTTTTCCCAATCATCTTCTGGAATCTCTTGAGCCAGGGCCCTATCCCAACATATTCTTAGACCATCCAGTTTGGTACTTGTGTACTTCCAATAAATTCATAAAATTTAGAAGATCCCCTATTTTTATCTCTCATTTTATGAGAAGTCTCCTGTATTTCAGTCATACGGGGCTGAATATGTACTTTATTTAGGAGTGCAGTGTCTGATTTGGAGAAACCTCAAAAAATCTAAGTTACAGAGATTGTTTTTATTTTAAATCAAAGAATCTGAATCCTGCATCTTCCAGACTTAATCCATTTATCCCAAAAGAAACTCTTCTTATCAATTAACAGTCTCTTGTTATACCATATGGAGGATCTGCTTTTGGATTGGTTTTTGTTATTTGATGTGCGTTCCCACGACTCTCTGGCAAAAGCCAGTACCGGGTCTTGGAAGGGGGTCAGTAGTTTTAATGAATGACTGAATGGTTGCTATCTCCAGATCTAGATCCATAATCTGGGACAATAAACCTATAGAAACATCTCGAAGCTGCAGACCAGGATTGTGGAGCAGGGATGCCTCAAAGGAAGAACCTTCAACCAGATGGCCCCAGTGGGCTTCATTCGTTGTCCCCCATATCTGCAGCATCTGCATCAGACCTGGAGCAGACACAAGACAGCAAAGATCTCAGTAAGTAAAGTAAGCCATAAAGAACTGCCATACTAGAAGCAGTGCTAACTTTAGGGATTGCAATATCGAGTCTTTTAAAGGAACCTTGAACACATCGGTTGATCTAAACTGTAGCATACTAACTTCCACTATAACTTAAACCAAGGGCCCCAAGTCCAGTCCTCGAGATCTACTATCCTGCAACTTTTTGACTCATCCCTTCTTCAACATACCTGAATCAAACGAATGGCTCGTTACCAGGCCTCTGCAGAGCTGAATGACGTGCACATGAGAGAATTCAGCCACTTGATTCAGATGTGTAAGAAGGGATGCATCTGAAAGTTGCAGGATAGTAGATCTCGAGGACTGGACTTGGGCACCCCTGACTTAAACTATAAGGCTGTTTGACGATGATGAAAATCATCATCAGTGTTGGACTTTGTGCCTTTTATTAGATATGTTAATTTTAACTAATGGATCTCAATGCATCTTAGTGTCTTGCATCCTCAGTGTACTGCAACTGTAGATGCTATAGAATTATCAACTAATAAATAAAAACCAAATCAGTTTTAATTCTATTTTTGTTCTCAAAGATCAACCAACTTTCTTTTGTTTAACCTTAAAACTGCTATATAGCCAGCGCTGTCGCTTGTATCGGTAAATGGACTTGTACTTCTACAGCGCTTTTTAGCGATAGGCACATCAGGAGACAACCTAGGGTTAGGTGTCTTGCCCAAGGACACTTTGACATGTAGTCAGGGAAAGCCTGGAATCGAGCCACCAACCTTTTACGGTGAAAGATGACTGCTCCTCCTGTATCAGTTTCTAAGAGTGTGTAGCTCTGTGGGGTAAACTGTGATGGATAGCTTCCTCTTCAGGTGGTCTGTGGAGGTTTTCCAGGCATTTATATCCTGTCCAGCCACAAAATGTAGTGTTTATTCAGAGACTGTCTGGTAGATCCACAATGCTCTATGATAACACAATAATTAATACATTTCATCATAAAATGATCACTATGACTACTATGTTGCTAAGAGACCTCTATTTAGACCTGGAAATGATGATGAAGCCACTTCTAGAGTTAGTTTAAAAATCAATTCATAAATTTTAATTGGTTCCAGTTGAATTAATCCAAGATCATTAAATAAAACTCAATTTAGATTTTTCATGCACCACTGAATTACATTTACCTGTAGTTTATTTAGCAGCTTTTTAGCTCTCACGTTAGCAGCTAATGCAAAAACCGTGGCTCTGCTAAATGTTGTGAAAATAACATGAAGTAAAATCACCATGCACCTACCCACTGCAAGGTCAAGATCTTTTATTTTAATCTAGTCTATACAGCACCATGCCAGAACAGAAGTCAGGTTCTCTAGAACAGGTTTACACCAGGTTTATACAAAAAGACAAATTTAAAAAGTCACGTGTCCACGGAGGAGTTCGTCCTGATGCAACACAGGTGATCGCACCTCCGTCAGCGGACAGAAAGCGCGTCGGAAAGCATGTCCCCCAGCTGAAAATCAGACAAAAATATGAGAGTTTTACAAATTCTCACAGGGAAGTGAAGATGGAAGCACTTTTGCTCCAGTGAGGAGCAGCTGGAGGATTTCTCCTGCTTCAGTGTTACGGCGGTAGCTTCATGGCCACCGCGGGAACACGAACATCTAAACAAGTTCAAACTACAGTCATTGTAGGAATTTCTGAGTCATATTACGCCTTAAATTAGATCCAGTATTCTTTGTAGGTTGTATTTCGCTGCCTTGTACCTGTGACATGCGCAATGACAATAAAGTTGAATCTGAATTAACGTCAACACGTTATCTGAGATCTGAACTTTAAGAATATTCAGTGACTGAATGAAACGGTTTCATCAGGGCAAATTTCGTATTTCAGAAGTGCATGTAAACACATCATGTCAGATTATTACAGTAATATAATTACTCCCAGATATCTGGTGATCTGGCTCTTTTTTTATAAAAATAATTATATGGGAATGGATTTAATATTCAAGAAAAATGAATGTTGTTACATAAATATCTGGAAATTATTCATTATCGAATCAGATTTAATCAAAATCTAATTGAATCGGGAAATTAGTGGTGATATTTCTAGTCACTTTCTGTCAAGCTTTCCACCAATCAGAGAGCTTAAATTGGTGGTTATATCCAATCAGGAGCAGCCAAAAATCAACCAGTGAGCAGAAAGTTGTCTGTGTGTCTGATAGGAAAATAAATGATGCTCCTCTCTGGGAAAAATATGTGTAAACTTAGTTTTCTCTTTATGTCCATGTGTGTTTCAGTGTTACCTTCAGATGTCCAGCAGATGGTGATGATTAAAGAAGAAGTTTCTTGGCTCCCAAGTCTGGACCAGCAGGATCCACAGTCTCTCTACATAAAGGACGTAGAGGAGGACCTCTGGACCAGTCAGGCGAGAGAGCAGCTTCATGAGGAGGACAAGTCTGATCTCAACACATTCTCATTCACTGTTGTTACTGTGAAGAGTGAGGATGATGAAGAGCAACCTCAGTCCTCACAGTTTCTTCAGATCAAAACGGAAACCAACAGAGAGACAGAACCTCCAGCCAGTAGCTCAGATACCCAGATGAAAACAGAAACTGATGGAGAGGACCGTGCAGGACCAGAACCGATACCAAATAATCACTCTTCAGATTCTTTTAAGACTGAAGTCAGCGATGATGATGATGATGCTTTGACAAAATATTCCGATTCTGGACCTGAAACTGATGACAGTGACAGCAGCTGGAAGCAGACAAAGACACCAGAGTCAGGTGTAAGTCAGGATAGAGACTGTAACCCTGGCAAGAAAACATTCAGCTGCTCAGAATGTGGCAAGCGGTTTCTATACAAGCTCTCCTTTACGAAGCACGCCAGAGTTCACAGCGAGGAGGAACCGCAGAAACCTTTTGGCTGTGATGACTGTGGAAAACGATTCAACAAAAAGTCTCATTTTGAGTCCCACATGAGGATCCACACTGGAGAGAAGCCATTTGGCTGCGATGCTTGTGGTAAAAGGTTCAATGAGAGAGGAACTCTTTCAAAGCACATAAGAATCCACACTGGGGAGAAGCCGTTCACGTGTAACGACTGTGGAAAACAGTTCCGTGAAAGAGGAGCACTTTCAATACACATGAGAGTCCACACAGGAGAGAAACCATTTGCTTGTAGTTATTGTGGTAAAAGCTTTAGGGACCAAGGAACTCTTTCTAAACACATGAAAGTGCACACAGGGGAGAAACCATTCGCTTGTTCCGATTGTGATAAACGATTTAGTGAACGGACAACGCTGTTAAAGCACATGAGAGTCCACACAGGAGAGAAACCATTTGCCTGCAGTGACTGTGGGAAAAGGTTTAGTGAGCGAGGATCTCTTAAATTACACATGAGAATGCACACTGGAGAGAAACCGTTTGCCTGCACTGATTGTGTGAGAAGATTTTCCCGGAGCGCTCATCTCAAGATACACGTCAGGAGAGTCCACACAGGAGAGAAAGCGTTTGGCTGCAGTGACTGTGGGAAAAGGTTTAGTGAGCGAGGAAGTCTTTCTAAACATATTAGAGTCCACACTGGTGAAAAACCATTTCCCTGTAGTTATTGTGGACAGAGATTCAATTATAAATCCCATCTTAGTGTGCACATCAGGAGAGTCCACACAGGAGAGAAACCTTTTAGTTGTGATGATTGTGATAAAAGGTTTAGTGAGAGAGGAAATCTTTCAAGACACATGAGGGTCCACTCAAGAGAAAACCAAAAAGGCAATTCTCAGCACATTTAAAGGAAACATCAATGACGAGCTTTGATCAAAATATAACAGGATTAGAGTTTAATTATATAGGAGTAAGACTGTGTATTCTCCCCATCTTCTCTCTTCCAAGTAGGGTTCTTTCAAGAGCAGTGTAAAACTTACACCATCATGCAAAAATAAACTGTTAAAGATGGTCATTTTCATTTTAATTACTTACCCCTGAAATGCGTTTTTCTATAGTATAAAAATGTATACAGTACTTTCAACTACAGCTCCAACAATAAACACCAAATATTTGAGTCATAGTTTTACTTTCCTCTTCTGCAATACAGACAAAGAGTTTGTTCAGATCGCCTCTTTTAGCCACAATCTTCTCACAAGTGGTGTTGAACTGGCCCAGGTTGGAAAAACACTGCAAGTTTTAGCTGCTAGTCTTAAGAGCCATTGATTATATGGCTAATGTCTAGTCAATGATATAAGGCAAGGCAGGTTTATATGTAAACCACCTCATGCACAGGACTAAATAAAGTGCTTTTTAAGTGCATAAAAGCTGCCTCCATGTTTAGTTCTGACCCTGGGAACAGAAAGTGTACCTGACCCTGATGACCTGAGGGATCTGGTAGGTTCATGATGAACCAGAAGGTTCTGAATGTTTTTTGGTCCTAAACCACTCAGGTCTTTGTAAACCAACAGCAGGATTTTAAAGTGAATTCTTTGGCAAACAGGAAGCCAGTGTAAAGATCTGAGGACTGGAGTTATAAGGAGTCCATTTTCCTGGTCTTAGTGAGGACTAAAGCTGAAACTGCAGCTGTCTGATGGACTTTTTAAGGAGACCTACAATATTTGTATAAATCCTGCTGAAGCATCTGTCCTTTAATCCTTTAAATGTTCTTGAAGTGATAACAGAAAGACTTCTGTGGTAGAAAAATTAACCAAAACAACTGAGTGTTGGGGTTCAAATTCCTAATAATTCTCATTCGAAGGGGTGAGTCAGTGTCTAATGGTGGGGCAGGGGCCTCTGTTGGTTCAGATCGGGAACTGGGAGTTGATGTGTGGTCGCTGGAGGTGGACGTTGCATCAGTCAGGGCTGACTGGGTTGGAGGTAATCCTCACCATTTGGGGAATGTCCTCCTGTAGCTCCGATCAGGGTCCAGGAGTGCCTCAGCAACTGTTGATAAATAGAGGAAACAGGCTGTGTGTGTTTTGTTTATCAGTTAGTTTGACAGGCTTATACACGACTGGTTTAATTGCTGTTTCTTTCTCCTGAAGCATTTCCAGGGACATTTCTTGATAAATCTCTTTCTTTTCTCTGTTAATTGCTTCAGTCTTCCACGTTTCTAAAACATTGTTTTTTAATAATTTCCAAATCGTTCACACTCACTTTCTTTATCCTTTTAACCTTTCATCAACAATAAAGCTTTCAGAAACATGCAGATGATTTGCCAGAACCCATTTCCTTATGGGTCAATGTGGCCTGATTGACCACCTCAATTAGTAAAGGCTCAAACCCTTTGCTCCAAAAATTTTGTCAAGTCGAATGTTTCTCACCAGGTCAGTTGTCTATTTTAGTTTGTTGGATCCTAAGCGCAGACATGATCCGCCCTCCTTTCCCGGCAGTCTAAGCAAGGTTGGAGGCTGAAAACTTGACAATGCCAAGATTGTGGTGGAAAAATGAGGCAAAACAACTAAGTCTTGATGAAAGAGGTTCATTACAGTACTTCTGTACAGGAGGAGAGCAATGCATGAAGTCATAAGGCAGACCAAAATCCTGTCTGTCTTCATTAGCTTGTTTGCTTTATTAGATTGTGTGAAGAGAGTTCAAAAGTACATGAGGTGTGTGTGGAAGGTTTCAGCTGAGTAAAGGGACCAGTTATATGGTGAAGATGTTCTTGTTATCAGCACCCAGTCCCTTATGTTCTTGGGCAGATGAAACAGTCCGAGCTCCATCTCTACTTTCCCAGAACAGTTTTTCCTTGGATGCGGCTTCTCAGTGAGGCATAACTTACAGTCTGCTAACGAGTTGCTACTTCTTTTTTACTGCATGAACACACAATTTCTCTGTCTCCCAATGAGCTTCTACAGATACGAATGATATTAATTGTAAAATATACTTTTAAAACAACAATACAGTGATTATTCCAGTAGCATACAATCATTAGTAAAATCATAAAAATCTGCCTCCACACTTTAAAACACTTTTAATGTGACTGAATAAATTCAGCTCTGAGCCAGGGACAGATCCTTAAATTATACTTGGAAAAACAAATCACTTGCAGGTCCAAAAGCCTTTTATAGGTCCCTACATCAAACCTCCTGCTCTGCAACTGCATCACAGGCACATGTAGGACATCTGCCACCCGGCAGAGAGGAGAAACTAAGCCACCCAGCTTTCTCCAGGTGAAGTCAGTAATTAATGAAATGATGAGCGGTCACAATTTAATACATCCATTAATCTCATGCTGATAATGACTTGCATGTGATTTGTTTGAGCATATTTCCCTGTTTAGATCATTTTGATTAAACTAAACACAACAGCAGTTTATGAAGCATTTAGATATGAAAAGAAAGTTTCGAGAGTCTCTCTTTCAGGAGCTGAAGTTTCACTGACACTTCTGTGATCAGTATCAGCAATTAGGTTGATCAATAAAAACGGGTTATATGCTTAATGTCGGACTGGGAAAATAACAGGCTACATTGAGAATAAGAAGACTAAATATAACTGCTTGTGTGACTCATATAAATGTCGAGAATAATTTCTGGTTTCATATTGTTACAGGTTCTTTTTGATTATGTGTCATTTCTAATCTTGATGCTTACAAGTTACAAGTGCAGGGACACACATGTGAAACAGTGAAATGATGTGTTTTCAGATCAATGTGTGTTACAAGATCAGATTGATGAAGCTTTACAAATGTAACCAAGTTATTTTATCAGTAATTGTGATGAAACAAAAGATTGTGTATATTCCATAATAGAGAAACACTGTGACAATTAAAATTGTCAGTTAATTTTCAGATATATTAAAAGCAGAGTTGATCATCTATTTGTCCTCAGTATGGAGAAACAGGGCGCAGAAGCAGTAGATTTGGATGTTTGCTGCACTGATATCTGTCTTGTGCTGTTATTCAAGTTATTTTTCTGTACTTATTTTACGGAATCCTTTTTTAATTTAAGCCTAAATATTGTCTGTTCTCTTCTAAGTGATAAAGATACAGTAAATTGTTTTAAAGTGGTTTTGTGGATCTTTAAATATGGTACTGAGGATGTTTACGCCTCGTTTCCACCAACGGGTGCGGGTCGGGACTGGACGGTTAGGGTGCAGATTTGGTTTGTAATCTGTATTCGGGCTGCGTTCCCACAGCCAACTGTAACGTTACCTGAGAAGTGGAGTATCAGTCGGATAGCAATAGATGCCTCAGCTGCATGATAACGTGATGCCATCGCAACGCTTTCCATAAAGTAGATCCAAAACACAACTCAGAAAAAAAGCAGGAGGCTGCTGTCATTCAACAGTTTGTGTCCTATCCTATTGGCAGTAGTCACGGAAAATGGCCAACTTTACTTCGTTATCCTTTTGGCAGTGGTGCGAGATGGTAGTTCTTGTGCGGATGGAGAGATTCGGCCTTTTCATAGAACGGAAGCACCAAGATTCCCAGATTTCTGGCTTGGTTGCTGGTTTTTAACATCACTGTTTGAAACAGAGTGCTGACCTTTAATCTTTCTTCTTTGGCTCCAAATTGATGGTATGGTAAATAAGGGATCTTGGATATTTTTTTTTTAAAATATCAAAATAATCATTACTTATATAAAGTGGGGTTGTTGTTTGGGTCTAAATG
>JBAMHW010000024.1:2040187-2050563 GCA_037177495.1 Rhadinocentrus ornatus | reverse complement strand
TATACATATATATATATATATATATACACATAAATTTCTTAGGTGGCCACAGATTGTTTCAGTAATTTAAGCCTAGTTTCTACAAAACTAACAATGACATAATAATGTAATGTGTTATCCTGACCTCATGTTAAGACCTGGTTAGGTGCAGGTGATGTTCTTTTATGTCCAAAATACACAAACCGTAGAACAGATACAAGGTTTTTAATTAATTATAAGCTTTATAAGTAAAATACTGTTAACGTCTAACCAGAAAGCCTTTGTCTAAATATTTTTAACAAGATGCTCTGGCACATCCTGGAAATGTAAAAATGCTGGTTTTAATCTCTTCTTGACTAGGCCTGTGTTTTCTAAAAGTATATCTTCACAACTGCAAGGGCTATATGCATACTTTTACTCTCAAAAGAAAACTGAGGCATGTACACTTCACCCTTTCACTGTAAATCAACTGGAACACATTAGCAGTAATTTTTAAATAAAACCACTAACCACAAAACAGCGGAAGACATGATTTATGAGTGTTTTTTGTTTGCTACTCTGCTGCTGGCTCAGACAGTTCTCGTGTTTTTCTTACGTTCCCTAATGATTGCTTGGGTTTTGAACTGCGTCTCATTTGGCTGCCAATCCTTGGTGGTCTTTTATAGTTATTTAGTTGAGCTTTTCCCCGTCATTTTGTGAGCTACATGTAAGGATTGGTGCTTCCTAGCATGTGCAGGGACCCTCTGCACACATTTCATGCTGCCCCCTGCAGAGGAGGCTCTAGTCAAGAAGAGGTTAATGACTTAACATGCTAACAAGAATGGAGGCTAAGCTTGTTGAGCAACACTTAATCACATTTGTTTACATGAATTAAGTACAAAAATATTATTTACATAATTCAAACATCATGGTTTGGTTCAGGACTTGACAAAAACCCCTGAAGGCAAATTTCCCCAATTACCACACACACCTGGTTTAACTGAAGTATGTATGAGCAGTTTATTACAATAATTTACTTACAAACAAAAACAAACGTATTTGCACAGCATGCAAAGTTTTGCAACTTTCTTCAAAAAAGGATTAATTTTATGATTAAATACAATTCTCACAGTCAGTGCAAAATGTTGGCTGGAGGAAGCAGAAATAAGTGCTACCGGTGTAGAATAAACTGATTTATATTGCAAAAAGAATCCCTAGCTCACAGAGTTATTTTTAGTTTTTAATACCAAATGCATCAAAAACACAAAACGTTGAATATTATTTATGACTTAAAAATATTCCTTGAATATTACAGACAATGATGCTGCACATTTAAACTGACACATGAGTTTATTGATCAACCAACTGCAGATTTAGGTAGCTTTATATAAAAAATCATCGTGACATAAAGGAGAGCAGCACAGCTTCAAACTTGATTTTCCCTCCTGATATTATCAACAAGCATAAATAAATAAATAAATAATAGGAATTCATATGTTTACTTGTAGATCTCTAACTTTAGATTTGACTTGTGTACTTGCACGTTATGCTGCCTTGATGAAGCGTTTAGGAAACATTCATCTACTTCTGCGAGCGGCTGTTATTTTAGTTTGGTTTATTTTGCTACTTTTTGGGATATTTTCCCGCTACTATGTTTAGTTTAGTTTAGTTATCGAACCCCAGCTCGATATTTTCATAATCATTAATGTCTATACAATGTTCAACCTTTTGGCTTTTGCTTTTCCTCTTACAGCACAATAGTAATTTTGCTTACATGAACATTCATGTGAGCATTAAGGTTTGACTTCTGATTGAATCTTTTACCACAAACGTCGCAAGCAAACGGCTTTTCTCCTGTGTGGATTCTCATGTGTTTCTTTAGTGTTGCGTTCTGGCTAAACTTTTGTTCACACACATCACAACTAAACGGCTTCTCTCCTGTGTGGACAAACATGTGCTTCCGAAGGTTAGTTTTCCAGTTAAACCTTTGTTCACACACGTCACAGCCAAACGGTTTCTCTCCGGTGTGGATTCTCTTGTGCTTCGTTAGATTTGTCTTTACATTAAATCTTTGTCCACAGAAGTCGCAGGCGAACGGCTTTTCCCCCGTGTGAGTGATCATGTGTGTTTTAAGATTTATTTTGTGTTTAAATCTGCTGCCACAAACTTCACACTCAAACGGTTTCTCACCTGTGTGGATTCTCATGTGTGACTTTAGATTTGTCTCTTGCATAAAGTTTTGTCCACATACATAACAAGCAAACGGCCTTTCGCCCGTGTGGATTCTCATGTGTCTCTTAAGATTTGTGCTCCGGTTGAATCTTTGTCCACAGACATCGCAGCCAAACGGTTTCTCTCCTGTGTGGATTCTCATATGTTTAGTTAGATTTGTCTTTTCATTAAATCTTTGTCCACATATTTCACAACCGAACGGTTTTTCCCCCGTGTGAGTGATCATGTGTTTTTTAAGAATGACCTTTTGTTTGAACCTACTGCCGCAAACGTCACACTCAAACGGCTTTTCCCCCGTATGGATTCTCATGTGCTCCTTCAGATTCGTCTCTTGAATAAATTTTTGTCCGCAAACATCACAACAAAATGGTTTTTCACCCGTGTGGATTCTCATGTGTCTCTTCAGATTGGTCTTATGCTTAAATTTTTTCCCACAAACTTCACACGCAAATGGTTCCTCTCCTGTGTGGACACTCATGTGTCCCTTTAGAGTCGTCTTTTTTTTAAACTTTTGTCCACAAACATCACAACCGAACGGCTCCTCTCCTGTGTGGACGATCATATGCGTCTTAAGATGTGTCCCTTGTTTAAATCGTTTACCGCAGACATCACAGCCGTATGGTTTCTCTCCTGTGTGGACTCTTATGTGTTTCTTTAGGGGGCCACTTTGATTAAACCTCTTGCCACAAACGTCACAACCAAACGGCTTCTCTCCAGTGTGAACTCTTAAGTGTATCTTAAGATCTGTCTTTCGGGTAAAATGTTTATCACAAAAATAACAATTTAAAGTTTTCTCTTCTGAGTGGATAATCGTTTGTGAATCTGCACCGTGTTTGTCGCCAAGCAAACAGCTGGAGGAAGCTGAGGCGCATGAGCTCGCGTGTCTCTGCAGAGACGGCTTATTAAGAAACACGTTACCACAATCTGAACAGCGGAAAGACTTTTTGGAAGTTTTAGGCCGTACATTAGATGCTGTGGTCTCCTTCCAACTAGTGTCGCTGTCTTCAGGGTCAGATCCAGAATTTGACAAAGGTTCTTGCCAAACAGCTTCATCCTCATCACAATCATCATCATTGTCGTCATTATTTTGATTTTCATCAATGCTAACTTCAGTCTCAAAAAAGTCGGAAACCTTCTCATTAGTATTTCTTTGTATATAATGTTTTAGGTTCCTGGCTGGTCCTGGTCCTCCGTACTCCTCTTCATTAGTTTCTGTTTTTACCTCTTTCGCTGAACTGCAGCTCGGAGGCTCCGTCTCTCTGCTGTCTTCAGTTTTGATTTGATGAAGGTGTAAGAACCGAGCCTCTTCATCATCTTCACTCTTCACAGTAACAACATTTAACAAGAACCTGCTGATTTCAGTCTCCTTCTGTCCATCAAGCCGCTCTTCCTCCTGACTGATCCAGAATTCGTCCTCTTCCTCCTTTATATGGACGAGTTCAGGATCCTGCTGGTCCAGACTGGAGCTCCAAGGAACCTCTTCCTTAATCACCACCAGCTGCTGAACATCTTCTGGCAACACTGAAAATCACCAGGAACACTTGTGGGTTTATTTTGGATTCATGACAATTCTTTGCAGTTTGAATTACTTCAAATACAAAAAAGGGAAATTTGTGATGCAAAGACAGACAATAAAAAACCTGCTAAAGGTTTCAGAGGTACAGGACTAAAGAAACAGAAGAGTTATGAGCTTAAAACCGATGTGCATACTTTTGTACTCTTTGTTTTTCAGCTGATCTTTGTGGTTAGTTTACATACTCAAGGTTTTGAAACCACTGTCACATGATATGCATGCCATGAGAAAATATAACCTATATCAAACATACCTGTCCCTACAAATTCTTTAAACAAAGAATTAAATAAATAAATAACACTTATCCTTATACATAACGCTGCATTGGTGACTAGGGGCGGGGAAAAGTCGGCTTAGCTGCATTGTGATATGGATGATTTGAAATTGAAGCACAAATCAATTCTATAACTTCTAATAAAACAATGTTGAGGAATACAAAAGGTGGCACATGACTTTGCAGCGACTGGACAGTTTGGGTCGTGCACATAATAGACATGATTTGGGGAGGTGCGTAAACTATTCTGATGAGGATAACAAAAAACTCTGGTCCACCTACAAACAGATCTCAGTTATCTTCTAGTTAACCAGCAGCAGAAAGATTTACAGCAGAATAATTGTACAGGGAAATCTTATTAGTCTCACGATAATCGGACGTTTGCCGTCCTTGGTCGGGAAGAGGCAAAATCCGGACAAAAACAGCCCGATAGTCTTTAAATGTGTACGAGGCCTTAGACCAGGAAAGTGGATCATAGAACTCCAGTCCTCAGATCTTTGCACTGGCTTCCTGTCTCTCAAAGAATGGTGATAAAACTGAAAATCAATACGATTTGGTCAACCGGTACACTAGGAAGCTGTGTGTGTGTCTTACCGAGAGCTCTGTGGTCCCGTGTGTTCTCCAGCTCTGATGTGGATGCTGCAGGCATGGAGGGCAGCAAGCGGAGCCCTCTAGGGTCATCTGGTTGAAGACTCCATTTGTCCGGCATTCTCACTCAGCTTGTGGTTCCCCTTGGTCCCAAACCATCAGCTCACAAACGCTGCTGTAGTTTCCCTGAGTTCAGAGCGCGTACGCTGTAACGTCTGCCGTCCTACTGACGCAAGTCTGAAAGTAATTACACAAACGAGAAAAAATGATCTTGTGTGCCAACACTGAAACGATTTATTAGTAATTGTAAAGTTTTTTTTTCAATTCAAAGTAATAATGCTGGAGATAAATGTAACAGTGATGTCTACAGCTTTATATTTTGAGAGTCCATGTGACAGAAGATCTTGCTGCTGGCCAGTAACAGGAACACAGAGAAATCCAGCGCAACGTGACACAGGTGCATACATCTGTTACGTTTTAAAGGGCTACAACAGAAGTAAGTTGAAGACTAACGCAACAGCAAATACCTTTAATGTGGAACTCCCACAAACAGGTATTACATCTGTGTATGAGCCAGTTACCTTCAGGTTCAGTTCGGGGTTTTCAGTATCAAGAGGCTGGTTTGACTTCTTACCAGGTTGGAAAAACTTAAAACTTCTTCCTTTTCAAAGCTTTCTAACTGAAGTTTTTTATTTAGTAAATCATTACTGAACTTTGGATTCAGATTTAGCTCTTATTGTTAATGTGCAGTGTATAAAACAGCATTCAAATGAGTCTAAATTAGTACAAAATATCAGAAAATAAGTGGTTTATTTCTTTATTGTAACAATGCGTCTTGGCCATCCACTTTATACCACTGGAAAGCCGGTTCATTTGCTTTTTAAATTGGGCCACATTCAATGTTTAGAAAGGGGCATAAACAGGTTTTCCAAAAGGTAGTAGATCAGGGCCTTTGGCCCATATAGCTAATTTTGTGCATACAAATGAAATTTGCATGGTGTAGCTAAGTGCATACTTATATACCCTTCTTGTTCATTGTAATAATCTTATTTTCTATGTATTTAGCCTTTTTTTATTTTCCCCTTTTCTTTTCTCCTTTGTTCCCCTTTTACATGTGTTGTTTTTTTAAAATAATAGAAAAACCAATGAATGCATTAACTGGATAATGATGCGTCAACATGCCCAGCTCTTCAAATAAAGTGTAAACATTAGAAAAGTAATTCTAACTTTCTGAATGTTTTGGTCAACATTAATATCTGCCTGTTAGCCCGGCCGACTCGCCAGCGGCAGCTTTGCATATGTGCGTTTCATCTTTTAGTCTGGGAGCAGTGCAGAGGTGAAGATCTGCTCTGACTGCAGCTGGAAGGAAAAAAGTTGCTGGAGTCTGGAAACTCGTTTTAACAGTCTAATTTACAAACCCTGCGACTTACCAGCTTTTCCACACTTACACAGATACACATGTGGTTAAAAATGAAGTGAAACGCGAGCATGTGGCATTTCAAGCCCTAAAGATATATGACCAAAAAGTACAAAAAGCAACTTTCACCTGGAGCACATTCACTTAATGAAATATACAAGAACACACTGGATCATTCCGCTTCAAAGACGTCACATCCGTACTGATCAGATTACCAAACTTATAAAGTTGTCTCTTATCTTGTTGTCATCTTTCCCGCCTGCTCTGGCTGCAGCAGCAAGCCCATAACCAGCGTCATTACTGGGAAATGAGATGTCTGTTGCTGTTAAACCAGATCACCTAAAAATACCCAGGATATGCAGGATAGGAAAACAATCAACTCTTTCTCTTCTCAACTGAAACACACACACTTCCTCTCTTCACTCTGCCAGCGGGCTCTACTAGAGGTAGTGAGCTACTTTTACATATAAGGTCAATTAAAACATGTTGGCTGTCCACAGAAAGTTAACCCTTTTTTCAAGAGGACACATTCTTGCTCTGGGAAGATGGTTTTCTGCTGGTGATGGTTTAGAATGGCTTTAATCAGTCTGGTTACTACAGAGCGCTGTGACTGCTGTCTAAACTGAGACGGAACAGCTCAGAGAAGCGGAGATGAAACTACAGTCAGGCTGAAGGGTTTATTACAAAACACTGGAGACATATCATTCATTTGACTTTTGAGGAGATCTTTGAATATTTGGTTTATCATCATCTCTAAAAATATTGGGTCTTTCAGCTGTTGTTCTGATAAATCCTCCCACTAAAATGAACCCAAAAACATCACACTGCTGTTGAGTAGAATGAAAAACACTTGAGATTTTCCTGCGTTACATTTAGAGACCAAAGTTCAGTCGGCTATCTTGCACTCTTAAAACTCTGAACACTGAATTATTTTACTGTGGATGGAAATTTATTCCGTTTTAAACTCAAATATTCCTCAGACAAAAAAAGAACAAATAAAAAATGATTTAAAATCAGTCAGATTATTGTAGGTGTCTACGTTCATTCAGGCTCTAAATAAATTTTAACACTTTAACAGATGTGGATATAAATGTGAACACAGATAGTTGATACATTAATATGAGAAAGAGGTGAATAAACTTTTTACAGCTCAGCGATTAATTTAATAGGTAAAATAATTTAAGCTTTCAATGATTTCAAATTCAGCACAAACAAGGTTGAGTATGATAAGACTTTGTTATCGGCTGTGGGAGAATCTCCTTATAAAGAAGTTTCTGAGGGAAAGTCAGACAGTGGAGAGACTGTCAGCCTGGCTGACCTTGTGGGGGAGAGTTGAGCCACCTCAGGGCGGGTCATGTCACACAGATGCGGAACTGCAGTAGTCAAACGGGTTTGATTTAGGGCTGGGCGACCACATGGACCACAAATAATATCTCAATATAATTATTTTTCCTGTAAATGTAGAACAAAAAACGACATTAAAGAGTTGAACAGACGGCTCGTGTAGGCTACAGAGACCACAGCTATTCCATGCAGCTGGTGCAGATCAAATCCTGGTCTGAAGCCCATCATTGCAACCCATCTGTCCCTGACCCCCTTTCCTCTCTAGCAACTGTGTAATTAAAGGAGCTAAAAATATTTCTTTAAGAAAATGATATTGTCCTATTGAATTGTTGATATTTTATACACACCCACCACATTATTATAGACATATTCCTAGTTGAACAAATAAAGTTAATAAAATTAATATAAATAAAATAATTCAAAGGGCCCTAATAATGACCCCAAAGTGTCAGAGAGGAGGATGCTGTCCTGGCTAAAAACTACTTGACAGCCCTTGCCTCTCCCCACACCATGCTGGTCAGCCCTTGCCTCCCCCCACACCAGGCTGGACAGCCCTTGCCTCTCCCCACACCATGCTGGACAGCCCTTACCTCCCGCCCACACCATGCTGGACAGCCCTTGCCTGGACAGCCCTTGCCTCCCGCCCACACCATGCTGGACAGCCCTTGCCTCCCCCCACACCATGCTGGACAGCCCTTGCCTCTCCTCACACCATGCTGGACAGCCCTTGCCTCTCCCCACACCATGCTGGACAGCCCTTGCCTCCCCCCACACCATGCTGGACAGCCCTTACCTCCCCCCACACCATGCTGGACAGCCCTTGCCTCCCCCCACACCATGCTGGACAGCCCTTACCTCCCCCCACACTATGTTGGACAGCCCTTACCTCCCCCCACACTATGTTGGACAGCCCTTACCACTCTACACCAGCCTCAGGAGCAGGTTCTGCAACAGACCGACTCCACCTTGATGCAATATGGATCGCCACGGAAAATCAATTCTCCTGTGGCCATCAAACTAATAACCCTGCATTAAATCATAATTCTGGGTCATAACCTTGTAAATATTCTCACCATTTATCAATTCATTAATTTTATTTTCCTTATTTTAAGTAAATTTTTGGTCTAATTTAACACCTTATTCTACTTTCAATTGCACTCTAATTTTTTACTGTTTCTTTTTTTCTCACTGTATGTCACTGTTTAAATTCCCTACGGGATTAATAAATAATAACTTCTGATCTGAAAACACACAGATAAAAACACCTAATGAAGACAAGAACAAAACACTGGACAATGCTGGAGTGGCCTGTTGGACCTCTGAGCTGGAAACCCTTCAAACCCGAGACAGCTAGAGCAGTTTGCTCACAGGAGTGGGTCAAAACTCCTGTGCACAGCTGAGGAAGTCTCATTAAGATTTACAGAAATTTGCTCGATCACCTCAAAAAGTTGTGCAAAAAAAGTTAACTCTGTTTGCAAGTTACATTTGTATGTTTTTATTGAATTCTTTTGTTAAAGCACATTAAAAAAAATTGTGACTAATTTTCGTTGGTTAATTTTTAGTGTATTATTACTTTTGGCAGTTTAAGAACGATTTCGGTGACCATTGTGGGTTTTTCTTTTCTTTAATGGAAGGAAACGCAGTTTTGTCGATGTATGTGTTGAGCTCTTATCAAAAAAACTAGCTTGGTCTGGAGCAGGTTAGGTTTCCAGCATCAGTTGCCATGGTGACAGACCCAGTATGAAGTAAACCAACTTCATGACATAAAGGTGAGCAGACTCTGAAGTTTGGTAGCTAACGGAAGAACTAGCTGAAGCCAACCGCTTCATTGTAGTCTCAATGGCTTCAAGGTTCACTGACAGAAAAAATCTAGTATTGTGGAAGAAATGAAAAATCACAGCTCTACACGATAAAAAGCTTTCTTTTGTTATTACCTCAGCTCAGCTGTTCTTACTTACGCTTTCTAACAGCTGTAACTTCATTAACTTGGGTTAAATTACTTGTTCATCGTAAAACAATGTCAGTTTCTCTGTTAAAACATCTCTTCCTCATCAGTAATTTCCACCTGGGAAAGGCCACACCGATGTTTATCCTTGTTTTCTAACGTCGTCTTTTCCGGTTTCATTTTGCTTCCTCCTCGACGAGGATTCACGCTTCGGTGCTTTTTCCTTCAGTTTCTGTAATCCTCCTTTGGTCGCGGTTCGGCTACTAAAACTTCTCGTAGCACTAAATCGTTCGCCGTCAGCGAAAACTCTGACAAAGGTTTGAAAACAAAGCCGCTATATGCTAGTCATCCGTTCTTCTTCGTCTTCTTTGCTCCTATCTTCTTCTTCTGGTGTTTATTGGCGGCTGGCAAACAGCGTTTTGCATTATCGCCACCTACTGGTCAGATAGGAAAGTTGCAGAAACACACACGCACACGCACGCGCGCGCACACGCACACACCCACACACACACATATATATATGTGTATATATATAATCACCACTTTTCCACTGTCCTTTGAATTTAACAATGTCACCTTCCTTTTCTTTCTTCTTTTTACAGCTTTTGCCAATCTGTTATTCATTCTACCCTTAATAATACTTTTTATTTCTCTTTTACTATAAGTCAGAAAATTGGAACAGGAGCAAGAAACGAAAAGTAATCCAAATCAAAAACATCTGGTGAATTTGATAAGATTAGTATGACTGGCAACAGATCAGTAACATAACTGGGTGTAAAAGGACCATTTCAGGAAGGCAGTCTCTTCTCAGCAACCCGAGACAAATTGTGTGAAACAATTGTGGTTTGTTTTAATAAAAATGTAATGAGACAAGCTCGTAGATTAAAAATTAATTCTGGTGATCCTGGTGTGCTTAGCGAACACTGTATTAAATCTGTCATGTTATGAGGAAGCTATTTGTGAACAGAATCCAGAACCAGCTTCTTCCGTCTTCTCTGGACCAAAGCTCATTTAAAATGGTCTGAGGCAAAGTGGAGACCTGGAT
>JBAMHW010000024.1:1994810-2006677 GCA_037177495.1 Rhadinocentrus ornatus | reverse complement strand
GAGGTCACTGATGTATTTTGGTCCTAAACCATTCAGAGCTTTATAGACCAGCAGCAGAACTTTAAAGTCTATCCTCTAGCGAACAGACAGCCAGTATGAAGACCTTAAAGGTGGACTGATGTGATCCACTTTCTTGGTTTAGTGAGGACTGGAGCAGCTGAGTTCTGAATCAGCTGCAAGTGCTTAATTGATTTTTTTAGGTAGAACCTGTAAAGACACTGTTATAATAATCAAGTAAACAATAATATAAAAATTTAAAAATTATATTATATTATATAATCCACTTTAGTTCCATTTAATGCTTTCATAAAAAACTCAAATTTCCTAGCTAAAGAGATCAATGGATTGTATCAAATTTTTCCTTTGATTCAGTTTCAATCCTGAGCTGCACAAAGAGACTAAGAGGAAAACCTCCATCAGGACCAGAACCAGGAAGGGAAACTGCCATTGGGACTAAAACCAGGAAGGACAACCTCTGTCAGAACCAGAAAGGAAAACCTTCATCAGGACGAGAGCCAGGATGTTAAACCTCTATCAGGACCAGAATCAAGAAGAACAGCCGTCTTCCTGGACCGGTTGGAGGTTGAGAGGTCAACAAGCAGCAGGATTGTAAGCCAGGGATGCCTGCTGAGGAAGAAGAAAAACAAATGAATGAAACAATCAGATAATTCTACATGGAGAGGACAGAAAGCAGAGAGGAGCCCAGTGCATCATGGGACATTCCCCAGCCTCATGCCTCGCCCTATAGCAGCAGGACTAAGGGGATGGATCAGGGTCAGTAAGCTGGAAGATGATCTGAAGGAAGAGAGGGGGTCTGATACCTGAAGCCAAACTGGGAACTGGTTCCACAGAGAGGGGTTGGATGACTGGAGGTTCTGCCTCCCATTCTACTTTTAGAACCTCTATGACCCACCAGTAAACCTGCAGTCTGAGAGTGAAGCTCTGATGAGATAATCTGAGACTGAGATTTTTAAAGGGCCAATGGAGCTTGGTCACTATATTTTGCATGTTGGGACATAAAAAGGAAATGCATGAGTTAGTTGTTCTGCATCACTCTGAGACAGGATGTTCCTAATTTTCGCAACGTTACAGCTGAGAGAAGGTTGTCCTAGAAAACTTATGAGTCGAAGGACAGATACTTGTTTTTACTGTAGTTCTGGCAGCCAAGCCAACATCCAGAATTATTATGCAACATGTCAATGTCTTCCTGAGGTGCTCAGCTCTGAAGACAGTCTGACTGAATTTAAGAATTTAGTCGTCGTCCAGGTCTTTATCTCATTAAGAAATCTTTGTAATTGGCCATTTAGTTTCAGACTTATTAAACTTATCTGCTTAACATATCAGAATTATACTATCTTTAAACCCTAACTCATGTAATCTACATGATGCATTTCCAAAATAGCAGCTTGTAACATTTTTGGATTGCCCATAAAAAGGTGATGAAAAGTAAACTCACCAAGTTAGTTGAAGCTCAAAACTCTTGGCTTCTGATGAAGTTGAGAAATCCCAGCATGCTACCTGAAATTCTCAGCCATTTCTCCAGCTGCCTCACCTTTGAAATGGCAATAGCCCAACAAATCCTTGTTTGCATTTTGTAAAAGTATTCACCATCAACTTGCAGCACTGAATATTTAAATGCCTGGACAAGTATTATTTTTCATGTTCACTTTTATTTAAAAAAACAAAACAAAAAAAAAACTTCACAGAAACTGACTGGTGCCCAAATGCCAAGTTTATTCTGCAAGACAAAGACAAAGATTGAGGATAAAAACAAATTAACAAAAGTGAAATAGTTCAGGCTCAAGCCTGCTCACCTCAGAACGTCCTCTGAACATGAGGCTCAACATTTGGGCGGCTCTCCTGTTGCAGTTCAGGTGCATGGATGTGGTTATAAGCATTTTGAGCATATTTAGAGTCTGAACGGAAGTCCCTTTCTCGAACGTAGCCACCATGGTAGTGGACAGTGTGCGATGAGGGGTTAAAAGGCAGTTTTGAAACCATATCTTTAGGGACCTCAGCCATCCGCCAGGCATCAGTTAAAGGCATTTGACGAACCCTAGTCAAGTCATTTCCCAGGATCATCAATTCTGAAGTTACCCCTCCAGGAAACAGAGATGAACCTTCACCTCTGCTCCAGTAGACATACCCTGAAGGTCCCCCACTGCCCCTGTGGTCAGAATGTCTGCCAGGATAGCTGCCTCCGTAGCCACTGTCATAATGGCCACTGTCGCCACTGTCCCTAAGGCCAAAGCCAGAGGATCTGCCTTGGTCACTGCCAGCATGCCCACCATGGCCGCTGCCCCCAAGGCCATAGCCAGAGGGTCTGCTTCGGTCACTGCTAGGATGCCCACCTTGGCCACTGCCCCTGTGGCCTTTGCCTCTTAGGCCGTAGCCTGAGGGTCTGCTTTGGTCACTGCCTGGATGGCCACTGCCCCCTAGGCTGTGGCCAGGATACCCACCATCCCTATGGCTGCTGCCCCTGAGGCCATAGCCAGAGTGTCGGCTCTGGTCACTGCCAGGATGCCCACCTTGGCCTATCCCCCTGTGGCCTTTGCCTCCTAGGCCATAGCCTGAGGGTCTACTTTGGTCACTATCAGGATACCCACCTTGGCCACTGACCCCATGACCTTTGCCCCCTAGGCTGTAGCCAAAGGGTCCGCCATGGCTGCTGCCCCCCTGACCATAGCCAGGATGCCCCCCGTCCCCATGGCTGCTGCCGCCATAGGCAGGATGCCCATCTTGGCCACTGACCTTGTGCCCATAGCTAGGATATCGGCCACCCCCCTGGCCATAGCCACCCCCCCTATGGCTTTCAACACCATGACCAAAGCCAAGAAGTCCACCTTGACCATAGTCCCCATCGCCATACAAAGGAAATCCATCTTGGCCACTGCCACCGGGACCATAAGGAGAAGAGCCACCACTAGCATATGCCTCAAGGAAAGTTGGTCTATGCCAGGGACTGGATGATGCACCAGAACTACCAGCACTTGGAGCCAACTTCGGCTGCATAGAAAGATCATTCATTTTCTTCCCCAAGCCCATCAGAGGGCCATCAAAAAATGACCTAGGCGAAGCTACGCCGGTGTTGCTGGGTGAATTTGAGTTGGAATCAGAATTTGCATCTTTTCTGTCTGGTTCATGTGTAGGTGGGGGCCCTGCATCTTGATTGGAAGCTTTAGAGCTGGATGCCGATTCATTTCCAGTTGGTGAATCCTCGCTCTCAAGGTTTGCCAATATGGACGATATAGTTTTGCTTGAGGATGTTGTGTTAGGCTCTCCATGTTCTATAAAGCAAGAAATTTACAGTTATTTGATGTTATGTAAATATCTTTAGAGATAACATTAGGATAATTTAATTAAGTTTCAAGTCTCCAGAAAAATAGGGAACAAAAAACATAAGCAAAAAGACTGGGACCTGGAAGCGTGGAGCCGGAATCAGGTCTATTTTGAGTGTCAGACGCATCTAGAAAAACAAAGTTTCACATTTGTAACTGTATGAATTTTGTTTATGTTATATCCAGAATACATTTCAGGACATAACCTTCTTAAATTTGTGTATTTGCTTAGTATAGAGCTTCAGCAATTGTGGCTCACCTGCAGGAAGACAGGTGCCAACGCCAAATAACAGACAGATACAAGAAACTCTGCAAAACACATCCACCTAATGATTCCACTAAATTTGGGAAATTGGACATACTGTTTCAATGACAAAAAATAAAAGTACACAACCTACCTTAAAAAAAGCCCCGGGACCATGTTTGACTCTAAAGCAGCTAGAATAGCTAAACCTCGCAAGAGGGAAGCTGCTTTATAACGTGTGCTCCTCACAAATTGATTAAAGACACCTGGAGCCCATCAGTGGCTCCAGCAGCAGATGAGCCATGTACTATAAAGCTGGATTTTCTCTTATCCCGGTAACTAAAGGGTTAACCTGGGGTTTTCCATGCTACGATGCTGGTTTACTTGCTACCGGGGCAACTCACCATGGTAACGTACGCTGAATGGCTATCCAGAGCATAGCCTGCTTCAAAGCAAGTTATGTTCTGGATAAGAGATCAACAAGCATGAAAGCCCCACCTCCTGACCAATCAGTTCTCTTGGAAAATGTCCTGCCCATTTTTAGAACATCCTGTCCACCTTTGTGCGTGGATCGTGAGAGGAGCACTTAGGAGGGAAAGACTTTTTAGGTTAAGATGCATCATTTTGATGAAGAAATAAAGCCTCATCACTGACCACGTTGAAGTATGTCTTTGTACTTGTTCCACTGTTAAGTTCCACTAGGGTTGCATCTAAAAAAATCAGGCTAATGGCTGCACATGGCAGAACTGCAGAACCATGAATTTATGGAACGGACAACTGAATTCTTAGTATTTCTGAAAAAAAAAATATATATATTATCTGCGCCTCCATGGTTAAGTGGACTGCTCAGAAGGGTTTTTCCATGTTTGCGATTAGTCAGACACTGCAAACACTGTCCTTTTATGAGCGCGCACTGGTCAAGATGGGAAAACCCTGGGTGGAATTACCGATTTGATAACCAACTTTGTAGTACCGTTTATTAGGGCTGGGCAACACTGCAAATTTTGGTATCAATCCGATACCAAATAAATACAGGGGTGGTGTCGGCGATACTTGCTTGAAATTAAACAATCATGACTTTGCCTTTAATAGTCATGATTATGATTCAAGGATTTGTCAAGCATTTTACTAACAAACCGAACAGAAGTGCCCAGCCATACCACTTCAGGATTGCTAATGTCTGGGTAACGGCGAGATATCCCGGGTATGTTAATCCCGCTTCATAGTACAGGACTCAAGTGTGCAGTGGAGTCACTATGCAAATATCAGTAATACAAGAATCATGCTTGCATCCACATTTTCACAGAAACAAAAAAAATAAATAAAAAAGCACAACAAACTGCAAACTCATTTCCAAACACTGCTGGAAACACACCTTACTGGATTTTTCATAAAATATTCTTTGGATGTTTTGTATTATTTTAGTACTCGGAGAAGATTCCTTTTGTTTCAAGATTTACAAAAAGGTAAAAAAAAATACAGGAGAGTTGCTCAAAATACATAAAGACACTGGTGCAATAGTTAGAACAGTTTTAATGATTTAATAGAGTGTTTTGGTTATGCATGACCTTTGATACTCGTTTTAACAGATTTAATACAAATTGGCAAAGCAGGATGTTTGTTAAAGTTACAGACACTCTCATCCCGTACCGAATAGGACCCTTCTGTTGAAATGGAGCTTTGTAAAAGATTTATAGTTGAGATTAGGGAGATCCAGTCCCGCCTGATTAGTTGCAGGGTTGAGTTCTATTAGAAATCTGTTTCGTCCAGACAAACGAGTTAAACTAGGCCTTGACTTCTCTTCCACGTTTGAGTAAATAAGTGAGGTCATTGGAAGGAACAACAAGCAAGGACGGGCTGATTCATTCACACTTCATGCTTAAAAAACATTTAGTTGAGAATAAGGCTGCAGCGGACTGCATCAATCTTACTCCTGAAGTGGTTGGTGAAGTGGAGTGTTCTTTCCAGTTTCTTATTGTAGATTAGGGTTATAAGAACTTTCTAGATAGCTTGCAGCCCTCCAATTTTCGCTTCAGTGTTTCAAAAATGATAATGTCTCCACGGTGGTGTGGATTTAAGTGGTCTGACAAACAGGTCAACACCAGCGGACAGCCCTAAGGTTATGACCAAATCCATGGTGTGCCCTCCGTCATGTCTAAATTCCAGACAGTATAATATTTCACTCCTTTGAAAGAGAATCAGAGTTGGTTAAAATTTTACTTCCGTCAGTGAATATTTAAAAATCAGACAACACAAGGCGTGTTTGGTCTAAACTGGAGCACAACATAACGAGGGTTGTATAAAAACAAAAAGGCACAATGCTTGAACATGGAGTAACTTAATGGAATCATCTACAGAAAAAGCGACAGCAATGACAAAAGCAGCAAGTTCTCAGCTTTATTTTAAATCCACCACATGGAGTTTCCATGACAGTAGTTTAATTATCCTGCAAAAGGAAAGGAAAACAAAAAAAAAAAGTGAAGATTCAAATGTTTAATAGCTTAGACTTAAACAGCCTTTACGTCAACGGAGGTTCTGCCCTTTAGGTCCAGTTTTTTTGGGGGGGGTCTCTTTCTGCGTTTCAGATAGAGGTATGTAGTCAAAGGTGTTCTGACTGTATTTGATGTCAGAGCGGAAGTCTCTTGCCCTTTCAAAGGCACCGTGGGACTGGACAACAAGGGATGATGGATGCACTGGGGGCTGTGCCAACAATTGAGCAGGTGCCCGTCTGGCGTTCCAGGCTTCAAACGGTAGCTGGTGAGGAGTCATCAAGTTGGTCCCCGGGGAGGACAACTGTTGAATAGTTCCTGCAGACTGAGACAAGTATCCATAATCGGATTCCTTGCCACTGGCCCTACTGGCACGGGCACCAGATCCTGCACCACCAGATCCCCCGCTGTCAGCATAAAAACTGGTTTTCACGCCACCAGCATTAAAGGACCCTGTGTCACCAGCTCCACCATAATAGAAACCAGGTATTTCTCCGCCAGTATAGGCACCAGATCCTGCACCATCAGGTCCCACTCCATCAGCATAAACATCGGTTTCTGTGCCACCAGCCTCGCCAGTATAGGCACTGGATCCTTCGTCACCAGCCCCACCAGCATAGACAGTTTGATCAGGAGGGTCATACCATGCTCCAAATTCTTCAGAACCTGAACTTCCAGTGGTTGATTCTTGTTGGGACGTTGCAGGGAATCCAGGAGTCTTCTCAGGATTCACATAAGTGCTATAGGGCCAGATCCAAGCAGAGTCTTCCTCAGGATCGCTGGAGTACGAGTCGGACTCAGACTCGTAGGTCAAGCCAAACTCCTTTGGTACATAAGAGGGACGAGGTTGAAAGTCAACGTTTGACGCATCAGCTGAAGTTTCGTGGTAATGCCTATAGTCTGGGGAAAAAAGTTTCATAATTACATTTACTGTTGTATTAATGATGCTTCAGTTGAGATGAAACACCGGTGGCGCCTGAAAATGTGATGAGGAAGTTATACCTGATTTGCTTTGTTAGATTTTAGTGAATGAAGACTTACTGGGATAACACGCGCCAATGCCAAAGAGCAGAAAGATGCAAGATACCCTGTAAGATTGAAAATTTAATAACCAGAAAGCCCCATTTATTTGCTCTCTAAATGGCAAAAAACAAGTAAAAATACCTTAAACCAAACCTTGGCATCATGTTTACCTCTGAGAAAACTGTGGACTACTGCAGACAGACCTTCTTCTATACTCTGCAGTAATTAAACTCATTAGAGACACCTGTAGCCCAATGTGTGGCTGTGGAGGCAGGGCCGGTTTCAACACTAGATGTGCTAGCTTGAAATGGTCTGTATTAAGACACAAAACATAAGAGGGGCCTGTTGCACAAAACCAAGATAAGGGACTAAGCCGGGATGTGTTGGCGATCACATTCAACTAGACCCACTGTCATTGTTTAAACACTCAATGATTGCAATAATTTTAGATCATTTTTAGATGATTTTGCAGTTGTTAGATAACATTTCCCATTGACTATGTATACACATCCCATATAATTATAGAGCAGCATGATGCTTTTTATTAAATAAGAATAAATCAAAGCTATTGAGCTCCATTCAAAACTGAAGTCACACTGAAGTTGCTCTAAATGACAGAAAGCATGCAATCCCCGTGTTTATTACAACGCAACAATAGATAAACATTCACAAAGCTCTGTATATAATACACCCCTTAAGTCTGCCCGCTGAAATAAATGCAGGACAGATTCAGGCACAACGAAATAACAGACCAATGAATGGATGCAGCAGCTTCCCGGCAGGCCTGTATCCAGAGCATGCAGCACATGCATCATAACAGGCTAAATATTTTCAAAAGGACACTAAGTGATGGCAGGTCGTGTGTAAGTGTAACTTATAAGGAAAATATGCATATTAATTAAAACAATTTATTGGTCTCTGACCAGCCGACCACTGTTGTCATCTGGGACGACGGCAGGATTGTCCCAGTCCATGTGTGGTGACACTCTGGGGGTCCTGTCCTTCCTAAGGCAGGCGACAGTGTGGAGGATGACCCATGCCACTATGACGTCCCACGTCCTACGTGGGCTGACTCTGAAGTGATGAAGACAGTGAAAGCGTGCCTTCAGGAGGCCAGAGGTCATTTCTATCCACGCCCTTGTCCTGGAAAGGGCATTATGATGCTTCTAGGATCTGTGAACATCTCCATTTTTTATCATGAAAACTAAAATGTCTCAACATTTTGCTTGTTTATTTTTCTTTTATATTCTTATTTCCCACCGTTACAATTAATAAAGTTGCTAATAAATAATAAAATGTTAAAAATTAAACTTGTCATGTCACCCTTGCTGATCGCTATCTTCAGAGCTCCTCGTGTGAGAAGACGTATCTGTAGGCCTACATATTTATTTTATAAATTAAAACCAAAGACGACATTTGCGGCATCATTACTGTCATCTAGCCGCTTTTCTCCAGAACCATTTACTGTGAGCTGGAGCGTCTTGCCTAAGGCTCCAACTGAGAGGTGTTACTGTTCACCCCTGTGGGATTCGTACTTCCATCTCCTGCATGACAGACGGATGTTCTACCGACGGAGATTTCCAGCTGCACGTTCCGATGCCTCTGACGTGTCTTCCCTTCTGACACTGCGATGACAGCATCTCCACCTGCTGCCACTATTCTGCCTTTCTGACACCAGTAACGCCCACGCTGCGCCCACCAGTTACACATTTTTACCTTTTCCAACGTGGCCCATCAGGATCTGTCTCACACCCCAAAACATTCCACTTCTTCCCTCTTTTTCCCTCCCGAGCCATCATGGAAACGATGTGATGAATATGTTTTACAGGCGTCCATCTGACCGTTTATAGGCACCATGTGGGCGTGGGAAGGCGTTCCCTCACGTGCACCAGCTTTAGAGTTATTTCTGATTAATGAATAGAAACAGGTGCAGGACGTGCGTGCGCACGCTTTGATAAATCTGAAAGTAGAAGTGCGCCACATTTCCTGTTTACGCTGCATATGTCGCTTGTAGTTTGCTTTGCTACGCTCAGGTTTATAAATGAGGCCCCTGATCTCCACATTGACCTCATATCAGCAATAATCCACCAGAGTTTCAGTGTATGATCAACATGTAAATAAAAACACAAACATCTTTAAATTCTTAGTTACTAAATCTTAAAAATGGTTATTTCACATGCATGTCAAGTTAAATCCTTTCACTGAGACTCTGTTTGAGATATTTTTAGCAGCAAGACCTCCCAGAACCCATTCACATTGCAACAAGGAGCTGTCTTAACATGAGGGAACAAACACTGGCTAAGATTTCCTGAAATAAGAAAAGATATCTAGGCTTTAGACAAGTGAGAAATATCTCACATAAAAAAGTGGTAAAACACTTATTTTAAGCTCTTTATTAAGATTTTTCTTTTCGGTTTCTCATGTTTTAGGATCTTTTCTCTTAAAGTGAGAAAGAACGAACACCAAAAATAAGCATTAAGGGTCTGGTTTTTAGGCTTTTTCCTCCTGTTAAGGGAGTTGAAATGAATGTTTCACACCTTTGTTATGCAGCTGCTGCAGCATAGCAGAGGTTGATGGTCTGACCACGTTCACACCAAGTTCCTGCTGCAAAGCAACAACTATTTAGAGTTCTTCAGTTTCTTTGATAAAGATGGACTAGATTTCATCATGTGTGCTGGAATAAAAACAAGATTTAGTGACGTATCTCTTCTAATTATTGTGGAATTTACAGCAAACTCGGATTTATCAAGTTTAACTTTCACAAACACAAATCCTTCCAGATAATAAAGTTAACATTTTTTTATTTATTTATTTGTTTTGTAAAGCCAGCTTGTCAGATTTTAAAATTCTCTGATCTGACTTTTAGGCATAAATTAGCTAAAGATTATTTTTTCCAGAGAGAAGTTCACAAATATAAGTAAACAGGTGTTCTGCAGCCGCTACCAGAACTAAACCCACCTCACTTTTCAGGCAGTGTAATATTTTTCACTATAATTCTACTAAGAAATTTCTCTTAGCGTTTTTGTCTCAGAGACTCAAGAGAATGAAAATGGTTTATCCTCCAGCTTCTCTTGTGATGGACTCCGGTAACTGAAGGCGAACGGATGGACAGAAGCTTGTACACAAAGCGGCTGTTCTTCTTCTGGAGATGAAAGTGAAGTGTGAGTCAGAGGGGTCTCGTTTGTTGTCTGTTTTACTCCCTGATCTTTAACCTTCAGCCCTGATGCTGCTGTGATGCTGCAGGCACGTTTCCACAAGTGAAACAAAAGCTTCAAACAGGGCTTACACTCACATCTGAACTCCATGCAGATTTCAGTCTGATGCACTCAGTCTGTCTCTGTTTGTGTCACAAAAGTACCTTTACAAGTCTTCACAATGTAAAACAACCAGACTCAGTTGACATATAAACTATATGAAGCTATTTCGGCCTGCACAAACATGCACAGTATAAACAGTAAAAGACCACTAAATGTGTTTGGAAAACTAATTACTTTTAATGGGCCTATCTTGCAGTTTCTGTGGAAATTATTTGCAATGATCTATAATTAATTGACTTTCAGTATCTTTTGTAACATGTTTTGAAATAATGTATTATCATCTGGCCACAGTCACGCCATCATTCCCAGATTCCTTATGTGGTCAAATTCTCAATGGAGTGCTTCCCAGCTAGCATGCGCACATTATCCACCGCAACCATTTTGCATTGCAAAGAACACCACCTGACTATTTCAGGGTAGGGCTTTATGGCTAGAAAAGAAGAGGCCAGAGGAGGACCAGCAGTTTCCCAGGCTGAACAAGCAGGCGCTAACAGTTAGCTGCCAGGACTGGGAACCAGGAGCTAACTGAGATCCTGAGTGAACAAGCAGACCACATAGGCAGAGGTGTCCAGATACCATTGGCTGCTCCCCTGCTCAGCCTTGTCCAGGCTGACTGCAGCCGTTGTCCAGGCGCTAGCAGGTTCTCGCTGTCATTCACCTCGACAGGGCCAAACTGAGAGCTGGGATCAGGCTTGGGTGCCATCTCTAGGGTTTCCAAAGAACATATCTAGTGAGCAGCAGTTGCCTGGACCAGAATGCAGCAAAAGACCAGACCAGGTGCCTCCTGTCAGCTAAGAACAGGAAACACTGGACAATAGAAGATGGAGGAACGTTGCTGGTCTGATGAGTCTCTATTTCAGCTCCACATCCAGATGCTGGACTCAGAATCTGCTGGAGACATCATGAAAACATGGATCCATCCATGGGTACAATGCAGGATAGGGTGTGAGTGAGCGGTTACGTGGGGTGGAGGTTGGAGTAGGTGGAGGGTGGGGAAGGGGGGTGGGGGTGTCAATAACGCCCTGGTTCCCGGGGTGTTCGGCTGGAGCATCGGGGTGGGTGCTGGCCCGCGCCGGGCGGTTGTTTGGGGGGGCCCGGTCCTCCTTGGCATGGTGCGGGCCCTCTACCTTTGTTTCGGGGGAGCTGTCCCTGAGCCCTTCGCTTGGGCTGCTCTGGATGGCCAGTCCCTGGCGGGGCCGGCAGCTGCCTATCTTGGCCCACTGGGCCACGGGGAGCTCTGACTGGGGCTTTCTTCTGCCACCCACCGGGTGGGGCTTGGTTCGTCTTCGGGGCGGGGTTGCTTGGGTTCGTGCTCCGGGGTTGCTGCTGATGGCCCGGGTCTCTGGGCTGCCCTGGTCAGTGTTGTGATAAGTTTGTGATGTGTCTCTTTGATTTGGTCGTTACTTAAAAACTCTTAATCTCTGGCAGCTCTGTTTTTCTGTAAAAGCTGTAAGAA
>JBAMHW010000024.1:1965126-1975168 GCA_037177495.1 Rhadinocentrus ornatus | reverse complement strand
TTTTAAAGGCGGACTAACAGGTCTTTGAGGGTCAGAATTCTAGCTGATAGACAGGGGTTCAAATACTTATTTGCAGCCGTATCACACAAATAAATTGTTATAAAATCATACATTGTGATTTCAGGATTTTGGGGGGGATTATGTCTCTCACAGTGGACATGCACCTACGATGAAAATTTCAGACCCTTCCATGTTTCTAAGTGAGAGAACTTGCAAAATAGCAGGGTGTTCAAATACTTATATTCATCATTGTATCTAAGGGTTAATAAAAAAAATTACATAATTTTTACATAATTTATTTTAAAAAATATTTCTGCTACTGAGTTAGTCTCTACCACAGACACCGATTTAAAGAGCCTAAACAGCAGGAAACTGTTAAAGGGGGGACTGTTTTCACCACTAAACCTGCAGCAGAGCAGCTGTTTGAGAGGGGACTGTTTTCACTGCTGCACCACTCAACCTGCATTAGAGCAGTTGTTTGAGAGGTAACCGTTTTCATCGCTGCACTACTAAACCTGCATTAGCTTCTAACTCAACAAAACGTTCATGTTTTCTTGTTGAAGTTATGGCAACTCTGTGGTGGATTTTCTTTTTCCTTTTGTGAAGTCTGGATAATGATGGATCAGTGTCGTATAGCTGCAGGCATGCGTTCATACAGGTCTACACTACAGTTAACAGTTGGATCATGAATTTACACAAACCCCTGGTGGATCATCTGCTGCTGTGTTTCTTGGCTTTTCTGCTCTGAGCTCCACTAGCGAAAGTGACTTGTAATCACACAGCTGTACCGTTGGTATCAATCAGTACGTCGATAACACAGCTGTCAAGGTCAGGACACGTAAGCAGCTCTCAGGGCGCATTCAGGAGATCGCGTCCAACATCAGAGCCACACTTCATTCATTTCAAGGCTCGTTACTTTAAAGGTAATCATGCATTTCTCAGGGACTACTTTCAGCTGCAGATTAATCCACACATGGCGTCTCTGTGAGTATTTGACTGCAGGATCTGATATGTTTTAATAAATCTGCAGATTTTTAACATCATTACTTCAGACAGCTGCATGTGTTTGTTCTTTGTGAAACACGCCCGGTTCAGTCGTCGTGTCTCAGCCAGCGGTGATAGACTTGGACTCTGATCGTGCTTTGGTCCTGGCGGTCAGCTCAAAAGTCGCCTGCTTTGTTGGAGAAATCAACCTCTGGTCTGTACTTCAGGAAAACCAAGAGCCACTTGTTCTTATTGGGATGCTTTAAGTTGTTTATTAGGAGCTGGGACCTGGATACGATCTCTCAGCAGTTTCTGTTATCAGCCAGCTTTTTGCTCATTTAAATCAGCTGATGTGTTTCCTATGGAAGGCGTAAATCTGACTCCTGCTTACGGGAACACAAGGATGGCAGATTATGGATTGAAGAGTTCAACAAAAGAATAAATCTGTAAAATGGATGAAGAGAAGTATAAAATGAATTAGATGTAAACGGGTCTTTTTAATGTTTTAAGTTTTCAGACATCCCACACACTTGAGTCTCAGAAAATGTTTAAATTTTCACCAGTTGTGCAACGCTGTAAAGCTTTAGTTTGCTCCGATGGATACTTTTTGAGTTTTAGTGAGCCATTTTCTTTATTTTCCCGCCTTTTTCAGGTCTTAATATCATAAGAACTAAACCACATAAGACATGGAAGTTTTCTTGTTTCAGACAATACTGCCCCTAGTGAGCAGTGGCTGTAACTGCACGACTTTGTCCAGGAGGTTTGGTCCTCTTCGTTGCAGTGCAGTATGAAAAGCAAAGCAAATGTTTGTCAGGTTCCCCGCCCAGTTAAACCAGTTGGCCATCCTGGTGTGACTGTGTTCCTAATGAGGAACCCTGACATAACCGTGGTCTTCCTCATGATTTCAACTATTTAAGAGCTGAAGAACTCGTTTGCCATAAGGAGCTGAAGTGGATGTGATGTGAATACGAGCTGTAATGCAGCTAATCTGAGATTGGTGGCGAAGCCAGACCGGTAGCCATGTTGTTTTTCTTCCTCTTACTGTTGGTGTCGGTGCAGATGTTTCTCATGTTTTAGATCCAGTTTGTTTCTGTAATTGTAGGTGGAGCTGAATATTTCCACATGCACACAGAACATCTCATCTGATTGAGTGTTATCTCCTGATGAACCATCAGTTCTTTCACGCTTGTATGAAACTCTTCATGTGTGGGTTGCTGCTGCAGCTAGAAGAGAATCCGGAGTCATGAGGATGGAGGATGATAAAAGAAGAAAGAAGGAGACGGAGGGAGACTGAGCGCAGTGGAGAGGACAGACGGCTGCAGAGCATCTCATTATCATTGTTTCGTGACCTCGTTCATCACTCTTCATTCCTCCTGTGTGTCCTTGGTTTCACAGCAGTATGTGCTGCAGTCCAGCTGCTCACACACATCGGACCGACCTGGAGGTTTTCTCTGCATAGTTACAGGCCTGGAGCTAGCTGTTGCTGAATGTGGTCCATTATGTAAAGCAGTGATCCCCCACCCTGGTCCTTAAGGGGTCTCTGACAAACTGCACAAGTCTGCTATTGAGCCATTATTGAGTCGGGTGTGTTGAAGCAGGGAAACATCGAAGTTCTGCAGGACAGTGGGCCTTGAGGATCCCAGATGTAAAGGATAACAGTCAGTAAGGAGTTCTAAATTCGGATTTTATCCATGAATCTCTAATTCCCGACACCCGAGGGTTGAAAACTGCTCTTTGAAACCTGGTAATGTTTATTCTCATCTGACCTTTGGAGCGTGGTCTTGTGATTGTGTAACATCAAAGCCCTCAGGGTGTTCAGATGACCACTTTATAAAGAAAGCAAAAAAATCCTGCTGATGCTGGAATCACAAGCTGCTCAGCTGTCGCACCTCCTTCTGTTCAGGTCATGGAGCTGATCTGAATCAGCTCTTTCTGCTTTTATTTAGGTTTCCGGAGAAGCTTGTGATGCTCAGTTCAGTCTAGGGTGCAGTGGCCAAAGGCAGATAAATAACAGGATTGTTTTTTATCTTGTTCTTTTGTACATGGGCACCATGCGCTGAGACTTCAGGGCAGCAAGTGTTCCCGTCTGGAAGATCATTCACTTTGATCAGGAAAGGGACCGAGTCATCTTTTCTTTCTCCAGCTCCCTGACCTGAGATGACAGGCACAGTGCGGAGTTCAGAGTTCACTTCCAAGTTCCATCATCAGTTTCAGACAATAACAATCACTGTGACGCGGAGGAGAACATAATGATGTTCATCCTCAGAAAGAGACGTAAAAGAAGGCAGCACAGTAGACGGTGGTGGTCTGTGTGGCCATTAAATACATCAAATTACTCGCAAAGAGCCTTTAAAGATGCACCACATAACTTCCTGACCATAAAAGTCCCTGTTCTGGACTCGTTATTTCTAGCCAACGCGGTCCAGCGGCGTCCTACGGCTAAGAAACTGCACCTGAGTTTGGCTTCACGCACCGCGTCACGCTAGCAAATGGATATCAACACCGGCCGCTTTGATGGCGCACCGTGGCGGATTCAGCAGAGAAACTCATAGGAACATTATCAGCGGAAGATAGGACAAGAAAAAGACAGAACATGAGACAAGAGTCAAGATCAGACTGCCTTTTACTGGCTGGAGAGTTCGGGTAGGATGAAGATGATGCAGGATTAGCCGTCTGTAATTTATTCTTCCATTTATACCTTTTAATTAGTTTTCCCCCTAATGCTCACATATCCTGGTGAATCTATCGGATTTTATTCGTCTGAATATAAATTATTCAGTGGATTCTTGTCATTACACAGAACAACGCTTAGGTTTAGTTGCTCTCGGTATCGAAGAGAATCTACTAAACATACACACTAAGCAACCAATATGTCGACTATAAACACACTTCAAACATGTGCAGATAGCTGCAGGGTGACGTGGTCCTTCTGGGAAGTTACTCATCCACTTAATGTTCAAAGTATGTCTCACACCCTCTTACCTTTCCTACCTCTGGGTGTGTGCGTGGCAGTAATGACAGGATGGAGGTGGCTGAACAGCTGATGTTTATCTGAAGGCCGTGGTGCGTTCAGGTGTTATCTCTGCACCAACGCTCACATGCACGGACTCGGCTGCCGCGTGTATCACTCATCAGGAGGGAAGTTTTTATTTTTGCTCCTCTCACGCTGCAAGTGGTTATGATTCACCTTCGAACACGAAGCTATGTTTTTGTTTTTGTGGTTTTAGTCTATTTAGTTATAATTATGTTTCTGCAGAATTCTAACCGATTATAAGCTGGAAAGCAGAATTTTCTACACTTCGAACCACTGTGAACAACACAAGTCTTAAATCTAACCTGAATCTTTCCTCCAGATAGAAGATGCTGTTTACAGTTAAAAAAAATATCTGCTGCCATCCTGAAAAATGTAATAAATTATAACTGAATGGTTTTTTTTAAATTAAAATATAGATGAACTATTTGATCATTAAATCTTTTACTTTGTTTAGTTTTTATTTTGGTCTGATCAAAATATTGAAGCCAAATTTCTAAATTAATGCAAGAAATAATTCAATAAATGACTTTTTTTGTTGTTGTTGTTCTATTAAATTATTAAAGTAATTTTTCTTAATCGGCTGTGATTTAATCACCTATTAGTTGCAGTTGTTAGAGGATAGATGTTTAGTTGGCCACAATTTTATGTAGAAACAAAACAAAACAATATTAAAAAAAGTTTTTCTCTTTAAAAAAAGGGAGCTAATGACGTACTTGTAAAAATGATTATTCTAATAAGAATAAAGAACACAGGATTTATTATTGATGATTATGCTGATTATATACATAAATCTATTTACTGATCAGAATAATAAATGTTATAATACCATTTAAATAATAATTATTAATTATTGTCTTTCTCTGTGGCCAGTCATTCATAAAGGCTTAATTAAAATCAGAAAACAGATCAATTTTAAAAAATAACAAATTGGCTCCCGCAATTAACTTTTCTGTGTTTAGAAAAACTGCAAATTGCCCATTTTTATTGTCAAAGTATATTTGATAAAATAAATATTTTGTATAACAAATTTAGGAATGTTTCCTAGTTAATGTTTTTCGTGTTGCTAGCACAGCTTTATTTTGTGGTGTCCTTAGTCGGCCTCCATGCTGACGTTTACATGTTTAACTCCAACTTTTCCTTCCTCCTCCTCCAGCTCCTGTTGCTCAGTGTCTCCATGGTGAAGTGGGTGGGGTCTGATGTCAGCTCCTCCTCCTTTTGACCATCCCACCATGCCCACCATGGTTTCAAGGCTTCCGAAGTTCAGCTCGCGGCCCCGGTCTCAGACGACTCCAGCTGCTGCGACCACGAGCGCCACCCGCCTCACCAATGGGTTCTACCACCACCCCGGACCCGCGGGGGTCAACGGGACCACCGCTACACCCCCTTCCTCTGCTAAGCAGAATGGATTCATCAGAGTACCGACTTCCTTTTCCATGAAGTCAAGGAAAGAAAGCGGGATGGTGGAGGATGGAGGGGTGGATGGAGAGACTGAGTGGAGGAGAGGAAAAGGCGGGAATGTCGTCCAGAGTCGCAGCGGCTTCCATCAGTTTTATTCCCAGCGGCAGCAGGGACCACCGGTGCTGTTGCAGCACGATGCCAAAAAGCCAACAACGACAGGAAAGGGGCGTGTCCCACCTGCAGCATCTCCGTCTCCCCAGTCCACCCCGAGAACTCTTCCCATCTCTAAAACCGGATCTCGGAACTCCAAACCGAGCCAGGCCACATCCAAGCTGACCAACGGCAACAAACATACCCTGCATGGAATCCCAGGATCAAAACTACAGAGCGGGACCGAGTCCCGGCCTCCGAGTTTCTCTCATCTTACTGGTCCAGGATCTCGAGCTGGTTTCCCGCTCCAGAAGAAATCTCCCGCCAACCGCTCCCACTCCAGCGAAAGCCTCGGTTGCCTTACGTCCGTCCAGCTGACGGAAAACGATCGTTTCCGGTCGCGCAGCCTCACCCAGGTCCGGCAGCAGCTGTCCCCAACCCTCGCCCTGTCCCCTGCCTCCTCCCCCTCCCTCCTTCGCTCTCCCAGAACCACCCACTCCCACAAGGCTGCTCAACGGGCTTCTCCAACCTTCCCTAGGCAGGAGCCACCCAAAGCCGGCTTGTTGGGCAGCCCGACGGGCAAAGCTGGAGGCGGTGGAGCTTCAGGGAGGTCTGGGATCAGCGTTCCCTCCCTGCTGCCCTCATCGGCCTTGAAGAAGCCCCTCCTACTCATCAGTGGAGTCTCCTCCCGGCCCAGTGGCATCAGCTATAAGCTGTCACGTCCGTCACTCATCAAGCAGTCCCGCCCCCTCCGAGTGACCACAGCCAACCTGTGTGGAGGGAACCAGAAGTCCAGCGAAGCACCGAACAGACGGAGAGACTCGTTAGAGACTCCGTCATCTACAGAGAACAGTCCGGAAGCTCCAGAGACAGAGGGGCTGTCAGCTGACCCGGTGTCCCAGGGAGAGGCATCGATAGTAGGGGAGACGCTGGAGGACATGTCCCTGTCCTCCACCTCTTCCTTGGATAGAAATGACATCAGTCAGGAGTACATGGACGACTTTGACAACCTCGGTGAGAAGAGAAAGAAAAACTCGAACCTGCTACTTTCTTTTTTTCATGTTTTGTTACGGACTTGTTTACATTGAACTCCTGAACTGAAAGAAGTTCTTCGTTTTGATGCATCATGTCTTGTTGGCAGGAAACGGGGGAGTGGGCTTTCTGCTGCTCTCATCCAAAAACGATGAAGACGACTCTGGTCTGGACCAATCGTGCACCAGGTTTGATGACGTCAAGGTGACGGGGAACGGGGTCGCTAAGGCAACAGGACTGTGTTTCGTAGATGATGGGATGGATTGGACAGGTGTTGATGGTGAGTTTGACAGGATTACCGTTCAGGTGAGTAAAAATCGTAAAATATTCCCGTTTTTAAAATCCTGCATGTTCTCAGAAGAACGAGGAAACCATCATCTGAGCCGACTCTCCCGCCAGAGAAGGTCCAGCCAGCCGGACTACCATGACCAGGTACTTCCCCAGAACTAGTTTCTCTACTTCACAGTAAAACAGGTGTTTAGGGACATAACTTTTCAAATCCATTTTTGTCTGTAACCCTCTGGGATCGGTGAGTCGGATGTAAGAAGACGATGCAGACGCAGCCACAAACGAAGTCTCGATTTCAGCTTTTGTCGCTACTAAACGGAAAAGCGTGTTTTGTTGTAATAAATAGAACTTTTTTTCAATTCAGTTGAATTATGTGTATTTATGGGCCCAATATGTTCATGAAATAGGTTAAAGTGTAAAAATAATGATCCGGTCAGGAAGCAAACATGGCTGTGGTAAACATTTACAGTCGGAGACCATTGGGGTTATCAGGACTTCGTCTGTCAGTTCTGGTAACAAACTCCTTTTACAATAAAAGCTGCCAGCACTCAACAATAAATACTTTCCTTTGAACCTTTTCTGATGGAAAACGGTCTTTTCTGCTAGATTTAAATGAAGGACCTGATATCTTCTGCAGAGGTACACGACATGAAGATTTAAGAACACGATGAGTTTTGTGTTTATCAGTTTTCTCCCGGTAAAAACAAACTGTTGCTACAAGAATGAAGAGGGCGAATCGACTGGGGAAACCAGACACCTGCCGACTACCGCCACCCTTTCAGTCCCTCAGCCTCTATAAAAGATATTTAACTACAGTTTGCCTGCAGCAGATGTGGTGGGTTTGTGTCTTTGTGCCGGTGCAGCAGGTGCAGTTGGAGCTTTTGACTCCACCCGTAGGTAAACACAAGGACGCCTCACTTCATTGTTCGCAGGGTGTAGACGCTGCTCACCACCTCCAGCAGCGGCGAACAGATGGTCGGGATGAGATGGATGTGGTTTCTGCTGGAGTCTGTTAAAACCTGGGCGAGGCTGGAAGCATGCTCACAACAATAAATCCTGTTTCCTTCATCTTTCATCGCAGCAGAAACAATCAAAAACAGGAAGGGGGCTGAAGACTTCACAAACTTCACTTTTCAAAGCTGTGATTGGTCAATCAGAGAGAAGTTGTTGAGGACATGTCGTCATTTATGTTGTCTGAAAGACAATAAACAGCTTTAGCTTCAGGAGCTGAAGCAGATCTCTGAGCCCGTTTACATGGGAGTAATCTGATTACTATAATAACCAGATCTCAGATGTCCTTGTCTACATTTTCTGGGCCATTATTGGATTTTCTCTGTTCTGCTCACATTGTGACGCTGTCGTTTCCAACTTTAGGGACAGGGATAAATCCATGTTACTGAAAGTGGAGCAGGCGGTTTTTTAAGGCGCCTGTAACTGGAAACGCTGCTGGAGACAAAAGTTTAGAAGAAATTCAATGAATCTGACATGTCTGAATCTCGCATCACCTTTAAACCAAAAAGATGGTCTCAGGTGTTTGTTTTCTACCTAAAAAAGAACAAAAAGAGGAACATGACAGTAGTATGGAAAATAAACTACTGGAACTAAAAACCCTGATGATGGTCTGGGCTGCTTCTGCAGCCACAAGACCTGGACACCTTGCAGACTTTGAGTGGACCTTGAACTCAGATGTGAGACAGCTAAAGCTTAGCTGAAACTGTCTCATGCTGCAGGACAATGATCCCAAAGACAGCAGCAGATCTACACCAGAACCAGGTGTTGACATGATCCAGACCTCAACCTGGTGGTGGGACCTTCAGAGAGCTGCAGAAACCAAAGCTCTCTCATTCTCAGGTTCTGGATTTATGCTTCTTTTTTTAGAGTGTTTCCTCTACATGTTTCTAGTTTAGCCTGGTAGCACGTTGGCTTTTCTGATATCTGCGACTGATTTGTGCTTCAGCTGTGAAGCTTCAGCAGAATTGTCCTGAACTCTGGTCGTTACAGTTGAGCGGATTTAAACATGTAGCATGTAGCCCTGAAATCATAGTGTCCTCCTTCGCAGGGTGGATCATCCCTGGACCTGTCCCCATCTGACAGCTGTGGATCTGGGGGAACTTACATGTGGGATGAGGAGGGTCTGGACACTCTGGGGGGTGTTGCCACAACCGCATCCATCCACACCAACAGCAACACCACCCACCACATCGGGAGCTTCGACTCAGACATCGTAAGAAAAAGCTGTTTCCCTCTGCTGCATTTAACCCAGCGGTTCAACTGTTTCCCCCTTTTCATTCAGAACAATAATGCCTTGCGTCATCCTTCTGCACATAAACTATTAAGCAATATATCATTTATCTTTATATTCTCACTCCAAAAAAGTCTGGATGTTGTTTAAAATATAAGTAAAAACATAAATCTCATCAGGTCATATTTTGTTCCCAGTAGAAGATCAACATCATGTCAGATGATGAAACTGAGACATTTTTCATATGATGGAAAAAATGAGCTGATAGTGAATCTGATGCAGCAACACGTCTGAAAAAAAGTTAGAACAGGAGCAACAAAACGCTAAAAAAGACTTCCAGAAACCGCCGCATGGACTCGGGAAGACTTCCAGAAACCACCGCATGGACTCTGGAAGACTTCCAGAAACCACCACATGGACTCGGGAAGACTTCCAGAAACCACCGCATGGACTCTGGAAGACTTCCAGAAACCGCCGCATGGACTCAGGAAGACTTCCAGAAACCACCGCATGGACTCGGGAAGACTTCCAGAAACCACCGCATGGACTCTGGAAGACTTCCAGAAACCGCCGCATGGACTCGGGAAGACTTCCAGAAACCACCGCATGGACTCGGGAAGACTTCCAGAAACCACCGCATGGACTCGGGAAGACTTCCAGAAACCGCCGCATGGACTCGGGAAGACTTCCAGAAACCGCCGCATGGACTCGGGAAGACTTCCAGAAACCGCCGCATGGACTCGGGAAGACTTCCAGAAACCGCCGCATGGACTCTGGAAGACTTCCAGAAACCACCGCATGGACTCTGGAAGACTTCCGGAAACCACCGCATGGACTCTGGAAGACTTCCGGAAACCACCGCATGGACTCTGGAAGACTTCCGGAAACCACCGCATGGACTCTGGAAGACTTCC
>JBAMHW010000024.1:1948392-1965026 GCA_037177495.1 Rhadinocentrus ornatus | reverse complement strand
AAACCGCCGCATGGACTCGGGAGGACTTCCGGAAACCGCCGCATGGACTCGGGAGGACTTCCGGAAACCGCCGCATGGACTCGGGAGGACTTCCGGAAACCGCCGCATGGACTCGGGAGGACTTCCAGAAATCGCTGTCTATGAACACACTTCACCCTGAAATCCACAAATGCGACTTCAAGCTGTTTCTTTTGCCCCATGAATTTCTACTTTGTTGATGCGGAGCTTTTATAGGGTTTGAGGGTAGTAAGCTCAGACTGACAAACACCAACCAGACAGAAAAACACTTGACTGGAATTTTATTTTTCATTGCAATTTTTTTTAAAAAGCAAGAAGAGGGTTGACTTCCCTCTTTACTCCTCATATCTTCCCTTTAAAATTCCGTCTATAAAAAACATACTTTATTTGTAGGGGAAGAAGAGGAACTTGGAGCTGAAACTCACAATTCAAGCAAACACCAAACTAAAAATTTGTTGAACCAATTGAAACCAAAATGTATAAAATATGTAAAATATTAACTCATGTCTTATGACCAATGACTCCTTCCTGCTTCCTGAAGCTTTTTAAAAGAAATTTGTAGTCTGAAGTGTCGACATTTTTATGACCTTTGACAGAATTTAATTTAGAGGGAAACTTGTTTTATTTAAAGTGTGAGTGCTGACATGGAACACCAGGGGGCGCTGCTGCGCACAGACCCAACACTGCATGTATATCTGTGTCCAGTGTGGTTGAATCGTTCATGTTTAAGGTGGTTTACAATCTTATTTACTTAATTAATTCTTCTGACGTTTTCTCATTTCATGCCACAAGAGTAGCGATGAAAACAGAAGGAACCACAATTAAAAGAGAGGTGTTTAATATTCAAGTAGCGTCAGCCCTGTCCTCTTTTGCTGCTCCAATTTGGGACAGGAATCCAAAACCAGCAGCCAGAAATGGGTTGAGGATTTGGTTTCAGAGCAAACCACCTGGAATCCAGAAACAAGACGTCACTGGTGAACTCAAATTTCGGATGATGTTCCCCCGCTTCCAGCATTTCATCACACCAATTTCCAGTTTCCAGTGGTGGATATGAAACATTAAAAATTGGACAGCCACACAGTAATGTTCAGTCAGCCTAAATCCTCTTGCATCAGCGTTGATAATTGGGCCTGTAGAGGTGTGATTGAAGTCCTCTGGCTCCCTCTGCTGGCCATTATGTTGAACTACAGCACATTAAACCGGCTCAACCTTGTCTGCACCGGTCAGGAGGATTCATTGTGCAGTAAAACATTTGCAGATTAGCGCAGCTGTCAGAATGCATTTAAACGTTCTGTGCTACAGTTTTTACTGTAGGAAATAAGTTAAAACGTTGTTGACATTGTGTTGAATGCTAAGCTGCCATCTTTGGACATTTTTCAGACTACTGTAGACCAGAAAGTTTGTGGTAGCTTCACTTCCCTTCAGAAATATGATTAACTAACTCCGAAAGTCAGAAGTTTCACTGGAATTGAACCAAAATTGCAAAGATTTTTGACATTTATTAACTTCACATTTCAATTCTGGTCCGTGTGATCCAGTTCTTAATCGCTCCTATCTGATCCTGATGGAAATGCTTGTAGTTGTTCTAATAAGAGAAGAATTTTTATAAATGGAGACAACCGAATTTTATTCCTATATTTATTTAGATTAGTGTCATCGTTGTAAAACTGATTACTATGGTCACAATAGTCTGTTCCAGTCAGGAATCGGCACTTCTCATCAGGTTGGACACCCAGATCGTCATGTCGGGTTGTTGCTGGAGCTTCTCAGCCATCCAGGCCATGTAATCCTAAGAGCTTGAATCGAAGGCAACTGGACTTCTTTTTGTTTCTTGAATATTTTTAAACATCTGAAAACAGAAAGCAACTCTCACCACCCGCTGGAACACGAACCAGCCATCACCAGAACTCTGCTCCATTGGGGGGGAATATCCCCACCAGGACAGATGGTACAGAAAAGGAACACAAGCAAGAAAGCACTTCCAGCCTGAGGATATCTGAGCTGGGATAGAAAGAAGAACAGATGCAAGAACATTGTCATTCCATATGTGGCCTGAATGTCTGAAACACCGAGAAGGATCTTCTCCAAACACTTCATTGCTGTGCATATTAAACCCAGCAACACACTGAGGCAGAAACCGGTTGCAGTGTGCCATCTCAGGCACCTCACGAGTCGATTCTATTATTATTCAGGGTGCTTGATGCAGGTTTTTTTTCCCTCTCTCCAAGACTACTTAATACTTTTAAATCCATTCTACATCGATTAATTCAAGTAACCAAACAAAATTCTCTCAAATCCCTTTAATTTATGTCAAACCATAAAGAAATCCTTCACATATCCAACATAATTTTTCTATGGAATCTACTAGAAAGATGTGTTCGCGACAACCGGTGTCTTGCTGTGAGAAAAGCTACTCCTGGTTTAAGACCAATCAGTTCAGCACTACTGACTACTTAGAGATTCTGTCGGCATACAGTCGACTGTGGCGCCACAAGTCAGTTTGCTGTATAATATTGCATATTAATTGCACATTGCTTATGTACATCTCTTGTGTAACTAAACTTAAGTAGAAGTTTATGAAACTGTACTTATAATACAGTTTTCTGTTGCAAGTGAGGTTGTAATGTTGTTCAAACACGTACTGTAGCATCGACTTGGCATCGAGCACCTTCTCGGAAACTTGAATACGCAATGGTGAATTTTGGATAAACTATTGCCAAATAAAATAATAAATATGATTGTAGCCTATCTATCAAAACACATACATAGCTATGCTGTTTTGATAAAGTAGTCTAAACCAACAGACAAGGCTATGGTACGCTAGTATCCGGACAACTTGTGTGAAACCGTCAACACCGGCGGCTTCTCCTGTTCCAACCTGAGCTGGGAACAGGAAGTGCTGCCGCATGTTGGTAGTATTACTATTTTATTTTATTTTGGCTTTAAACAATTGAAATAAAGAGTAAGTCTTTCCTACGTTTTGTCCCTTCTCATGCCCATAAAAACCAAAGTGTCTCCAGACGCTAGCCTTCAAACCCGATAAGTAAATTCTACGCTCTGTAACAGTGGCTGAAAGGCTACCTGCTGCCTCTTGGTATCTCTCTTGTTTACTGGTTGCTGCCCAGACAAAAAGCGGCTTGTTCACCTCAATGAAACAGTGGAGCAACAATAAATGTCTGCAGTCTTGAGGTTTCTGTTTTTAGTTGGGCATTAAAACCTTGTTTTTACCAGAATCTGTCCAGTATGAGCAGCAGGAGAGACGGCAACGTGTTCTACGTCACTTTGATGGTCCGTTTGCTTTCACACTGCAAGCGAATCACACCAGGATTCACTTGTAAGTGAACCGAGTCACCTGGTTTTCAAACAGTTCTTTAGTTTGCTTGTTCTGTCCACATCAGAGAGCGTTCACGCTGCTCCGAGCAAACCGTACCGTCTGTGGAAGTGGACCAGGATACAGAAGAATTTACAAAGCAGAGGAGCTGGCTTCAGGTTTTACCTGTCCAACACCTGCAGTGCAGCCTTGACTCTCCCTGCTAAGGTGGCAACGGCACTAACAACCCACAGGATGGTTGGGAGGGTCAACGATGCTAGTGTGTGTGTAAGAGAGAGGGAGAGAATGGCCAAGCTGCAGTTTATAAGCCTGGAATTCCTCAACAGTCGGTTAAGAAAAATGTTTTCAGGGGGTCCAGTTATAGTTAAGCTCTTAGGAGTAATTTTGGTTTATTTTTTAGCTCTCACACATCAAATATAAATATCTGAATTTTACTTGCAAAAGCTAGAAGTCAAAGGATGATGTCCATTAAAACAACAAAAAGGACTCTAATAAAAAGGTTTGTGGACAGGAGGAGGATAACCAGGCTCAGGCCTCCTCTTCCGTACAGTTAATATCCCTCCTGAGTAATAACGAGAGGCCGTTAATGAGCTTCCCGTCTCAAAGTGTCCTCTGTGTTAATGAGCTGTGGGTCTCAGAGTGATTGATGAGCTGAGAGCCTTAATGATCTGAAGACATTAACAAGGTCTGGACTGATATTTGAAGTCTTTCCCTTTTTTCCATTTATCCTTGACTGCCTTCGTAACTTGTTGATAGAAGTGCAAAATAAAAAATATCATTTGTAGTATTTGTTCTAACCAGCAGGGGTCAGTGTTGCCCTAAAGGGGAGAATAAGTGATGGAGGGTTCAAAGCCACAAACAGAAAACCTGGTGGTGTCTGAAAGTAGAAGTTCTTTGTGTGCGACTCTAATGTGAGACATTGATCAGGTCAGGGACTGAAGCAAAGAAACTACAGGCGAGAAAAGGGGAAAATAACAGATGGAGTTTGTTTTTATCAGCATTTTATCAGCCTTCAGTTCTACATTTAACAATCATTAACCTTCACAGGTGAAAACTGATGATGACTTTATTAATAACTTGTTAAATTTGCCACTTTAAATGTTCAAAAATCAGTAAGTTAACAGGGGAATGATTTAATCTTTTTAACAGCTCCTTCCAAACTGAGATGCATCAGGACAAGTACAAGGTGTTTTAGTGAAAATTAAAGGAGCGAAGAGTAGCTTTAATAATGCATTTATTCACTTTACAACCCAAAGTCTCTATTTCTTGCTTCTATAACTGGCTCAAAAACACAGAATTACTTACATAAGCTACAATAGTTTGCATTTACCATCCCCCTCCATATACGCATGCATTTCACTTGTTGTGTACAAAGAAAAGCCATCAGCAACTTACCCTTGGGTAACAGTGGGGGAGTTTGTTACATTATTACCTTTTCTAGGTTTTTGCTGTAGATGCTTCCTGCCTCAGCTGGTATTTTACCACATCTGTACCTTTTAAATGTGGGAGTATACGGAAAAATATATAAATGGTGAGGAACTGAGAGATACATAACCTGTTGCACGGCTGCAGGTAAGAACAGATTCCCTGGTGTGATCTTTCTAGGGGCAGTTTGTCTCGATTTTCACCTTCATAATCTGGATCCAATTCAGGTTTAAACATCAACTGCTGGATCTGAGGCCACATCCTGCATTGAAAACATGGGACGTTTGTTTATGGGTAAATGGAGCTTGCGGACCATCAGGGAAGTTATTTGCATTCACGATTTCCCATCATCCTCTGTTCTGCCTCCTCAGCAAGCTTCCAGGAACTCAGCCAATCGGATGGCCCAAATCCTTTTGTTTGCAGGAGGATGTTTTCCCCCAGGAGGAAACGCTCCCTCATTCTAGTACAATTACAGCCTATTTTTTAGTACGATGGTGCAAAGCTAATCTACAGGGATTAGAGATTAAACCTCAAATATATGTGAATTTGCATGCCAGATTCACTGAAAGCATAATATAACTTGCAGAGATTAAGAATGTTAAGTTCTTATTCCATATTTGAGAGGACCTGTTCCAGGTCTTTGTTTCGACTCAGGCCTTTACAGAACTGTTTGGATTCAGTTTTAGGTTTTCTGCTCTGGGAGTGTGTTATTTTTCCAAGTGTCCTCTCAAGGATAGCAGCACACATGTGTGATTAAATGCAGCAATTACTCAGCGAGAGTGTTTGGCTTCCTCTCCACGGGTCAGTGTGCTGTGACTAATCTTCTTCAGGCAGAAAACAACAATTTTCCTTTACTCCGAATTTTCTTTCTGCTTCCAGTCAAAATGTTTTAATGCATCAGCGAGGGAGAAACTCCAGAAATGTTCTTAAGGTTTTCTGACTGGGGTTCATGAAGGCCGGGGCGGCCTTCGTAGTGAGAGGAATGAGAGTCCTCCATGAAAATTTTAGATGTCCTAAAAGTGTCATTTCATCCTTAATTGCACATTTGACAGTTGCTGAGTAAAGTTGAAGGGCTCAGTTCCAAAACTAATCTTTCTTTCTAGACAAATAATCACGGTTATGTCATCTTCAATCAGATGCAGCATCATCTAAGCAGATCAGGATGGAGAATGGTCGTAGCAGCATCTCTTAGGGTGTGAAAGCGTTGGTTGATTTCTTGGAGGAGCAGGGGTAGCAAGTTTGTTCCTAGAGGGCCGCAGGTGACGCCTGATTCCAAGGATTGAGTCACTGAGCAGAAGTTGATAATCTGTGGGTTCCGTTTAATTTTGACCAGGTGTGTTAGAGCAGGGAAACCTCTAAAACCTCCAGGACTGCCGCTGTCTTCTCCTGGTCGATAATGGCTGAACATGAGCTATATTATTATTGAACATTGGAATAACAACAGCATTTGTGATGAGTTTTTAACAAGGGCCATCCTTCGGGAAGAGGGGACGTAGTTTATTTTATCTTCTCTGATACTCTCCCTCTCATCTTAACAGCCTCTCCTGATTTGTCTGTTTCCAAAAGACCTGCAGGAGGGCTGGAAGGAAGACGAGTAGGAGCTGCTGCATACAAAGCGAAATTCATTTAGGAAATTTAAATTAGTATTGAGTCATCTGCTTGAGGTAGTTGAAGCTGATAGTAAATCCTATTATTATTACCATGGCAACAAGACGTTGCTGTAAAATGTTCTCATTAAACGGTGACATACCGTCTTGGTCACCATTAGCACCCATGAAGTACATATTTTAAATTTCTCCTAAATAAAATTAATCTACTAAAACTACTTTGGTCTACAGAAGTAATTTTGATACAGAACAGCAAATAATAAAACCATAAAAAACAAAACTATAGAAACCCAAAACATTGCTGTGACACTGGTATTTGCCTCCTTTCTCCAACTGTGAGAAATCAGAAATTAGAATCACCTGTTTTAAACAGTCAGTGCCCACATGATTTGAATTGGCCAATCAATGATGACCTAAATGTTTTAAAAAGCCACCTGGTATTTCCTGTTCCTTTATTACAATGGTAAGGACAACAGAGTTGTCTGAGGACATATTAGCAAACACAAGACCTCTGAAGGGTTTTTATACCTGTCTTAGCAGTGAACAATGTTTTTAAGAAGTTGGCTCTCTTCTCTGGAACAATCTGGGTTTCACTACTGTATTATAACACACTAAAGCGAGTTGGGCTTTATTGGCCGAGGAAGACCCTGTTGACATAAAACTGAAGAACTGATCTGTGCCAAAGACTGTCTGGACAAACCACAAGCCTTCTGGGAAATTCTTCTGTTGACAGTCTAAACAAAACATGAAAAAAAAACATTTTTGGCGACGCACGCCAAGAATTTGTTCACAGTAGAGAAAATGAAGCTCCTGGGTGAAATAAACATGGTGGAGGATCCATGATGTTTTAAGACTGCTTTGCTGAATCTGCCACTGGAGGCATTGACGGTTGTAAAGAACCAGGTTTGAGTCAATAGGTTCTCCAGCAAGGTAGAGACCCAAAGCACAACCCAGACGCACTCAGGAATGCTTAAAAGGGGAAAACAATTCTGTTTTAAACCGGCCAGCAATGAACCATGATCTCAGTCGCATCGAAAATCTATGGTGTTAGATAAAATCCTGCAAATGTTTAAGAGCTAGAAGACTCTGCAGAGGAAGAGCGGGAGAACAAATCCACCAGGGCCCTGTTTCAGAAAGCGGGTTCAACAAACTCCCGAGTTTAAAGCGCAACTCTGAGCTGTCAAACTCGGAGTTTTCAGCCGTTGGTTCAATCAACTGTGAGTCCAGCGCATGTGCAGATAAAAAGCCTCGTCAATGGAAGACGGATAACACGATTCACCATGGCAACAGGTGAAAAGAAGAGTCGCTCCTCCCAGTTTGCTCCAGCGGAGTTAGAAATATTAATGAATGCAGAATATGAGCAGATATTTCGGGAATAAACAAAGTGGAGTTTTCCACTTATTGAACATTTTTATCTCTGCTTCGATGTATTTTGGTAATAATATTCTAAAAAGTATTTCTGAACTTGGTGTTCTGTAATAGTTTCTGCTCTGCAACCCGACTAGAACGTCCCTGATTGTAGGCAGATTGTTCTGGGTGACAGTCTGATCACATCCTACAGTGACAGTTACCTGAGGAAGAGTTTTTTATGCTCCGCGTCACCGATGTTACAGAGAAAACTCCTGTTGGCAAAAAAAGTAAAAAAGAACGTGCTCCGAACTGAGAGCATGTCCACGATGTGTCGTATGAAAAATATGAGGGCGGACAATATTGTTCAGATACATGATTGCTTGTTCAGAAAAATGGTAACGCTAAAACAAATAATCATGAATGATAAAACATCCAAACGGGGTCTGAGCCCTCTTTCCCGACGTAGATCTCTGCGGAGTGATTGTGCTTCGGTGTCAACTGGCTCTTCAAGAAACGTCACTTCCTTCAGTCTGCAGCTAAATAGGAGAAACTCTGGGTTGATTGAAGAAAACCTGCTAGTGATGTGCCATGCGCGAAAGAGCCGGTGCCTGGTAGTGAATCAGAAGAGCCGGCTCCCAGTTTGTTTTCCTTTTACTGCTGTTTAGCTCTCGGTGCTCACACTGCTATGTTTGGAGTGGCCCGCATGGACAGGCGGCCAATCACATGAGAGGATATAGGATCATACCATTATGTGAAAACAGAAAGGGGGGTAGATGCCACTACGTTGTGTGAGACAGCAGACAGCCGAGAGGATCCAGGATGAGGCATCTTATTTTTCTGAATGCCGACCTGCACTGAGGACATTAATGCTGCTTTCTTCACTTTCTTCTAATAATGTTCTGTGGATTTGTTTGCTGTTTTTTGTCCATTTGTGCAATTTAAAATTTTTGTTGAAATAGTAAACAAAAGTGGTTTTGTATCAGAATAAATGCTTAAAAGGAGGCAAATATAAGGCTTCTCAAAAAAATGCTTAACACAAACGGGTTTATAAAACACAATTCATTAATTTTTGCAAAGTTAAGGTAAATTATGGGGCTAAAAATGATGCTAAAATAAGAGCCGTTCAGGAGCCAAATGAACCGACTCTTCTTTGGGAGCCGAGCCAAAAGAGTCGGCTCTCTGAAAAGAGCCCAACATCCCATCACTAAACCTTCAGAGTCTGTTGCCGCAGTAACTGACTCAGAGTTACACTGAACTCGCTTTCGGAGACAGGGCCCAGCCGTCGGAAAACAAACAGAAACACAGCGACTGTACAGAAGGCTCCATCCGTATAACATAAATCAGCCTTCATACAATTAAAATGATCTCCCCACACTGGGCCTTTAGCTACGTTCTGTGGTTTTACACGTCAGAAACAAACAACATTTTTATTAAGTCAACTAATAAGAATCAATCACTAAATATTTTGATCAGATCCTAAATTTTGTTTTATTTTTCCAGCCATTTTTACAAAAGAGAGGAAAAAACCTGTTCAAACCTCTTTACAGGAAGATTTAAACCTTAATTAATTTCTCAAAGATAAATGCTCTGTTAGACTCACTGGGTTTAAGTTTGGAGTATTGTGGTTTGTAGTTGGTGTTTTGGATGTTGGCAGGAATACTGCAGAGCATTGCGCTCATTTATACCTTTTTAAATTACAAGTGTGGAGACTTTGGAGGCTTGTTTGCTACTCTTGAGGATTAAGGAAAATCATATATGCCCTGTTTCATGTTTTAGATCCCTCAAACCTTTCCTGATGTTTTTTTTAAGGACCTCTTGAACAATCTGGACTCCTGTGATCTGGCTGATGATGACCTCATGTTGGATGCAGACTTCCCAGAAGATGCATCTTTGCACAGTGGTACGTACAAATCCCACACCAGTTACTAAGGAGCGATAAAACGTATTGTTATCTAATACGGTCACAAAAACCTATTTTTTAACAGTTCAACAAGGAGACTCTTTTCTGCTTTCTGTTGCTCCATAACATGAAAAAGTAAACTACACTTTAGTGATATAATCTAAGGATTTTTGTTCTTGCTTGGTATCTACCAGAAAGAGAAACTGGGTTTATAGCTGCAGTCACAGACACCCCTAGGTTGTTGGGGCCGCTGTGGAATAAAGCTCCCTATTCACAGCTCCTATGATTTAACAGATAACAGATATGCCGTCCAGCAAGCCTGGGCTTGACTCTAGGAGCAGCTGGAAATAAGGACACGCCTATCCATCCATTTACTCCACTGCCTTCACAAGCCCTGAAAACACCACCCTGTTTAAGCTGGATGCCCAAATATTCAGCTGTTCCTATCAAATCACGTCCACTGCAGATTGTAGCCTGATTTTAGAGGAAAATATAAAATTGCTACAGCCATTTGTGAGTCTTTTCCTCTGTTGGAAATGTGATGTTAGGTCACAAAAACTGAGTGGTGTCATTTTTCTGGTAAAGCCGAGAACATGATAAAGTTGTGTGTTGTTGTTTTTCCATAAACTGAAGCAAACAAAGTAAAAACTAATTTTTTTTAAATGGTTAGCACAATTGGTAGAGCATCAGTGGGAGACCAGGGTTCGAATCCCCCAGAGGACGAATATTAACACCTTCCAGTTGGGTCCTGAGGAAAGAGCCTTAACGCTACTGCCTGACCATTGTACGTTGCCTTGGAGAAAAACATCAACTAAATGAATGTAATGTAAAATAAAAAACCCTACATGTATGTATTAATGGTCATGGTCCTTTTATGGTATGGGATTAGCTAATGCACTGTAACCATATATGTTAGCTTTTAAGCTAACAGGATAGTAACAGTTAAGCTTAGCTGCTCACTAAGTTTTATAATTTTATATTAAAGGTTTAGTTTAGGAAGCAATTGGATTGAGCAAACAGCTTACAGTTAATGTTAGCAACTAAAACAGCTGACAGGTAGCTAACTAAACAGACTTTAATTTAGTTAGCAGTCAAGAAAAAAGTTGCCTTCATTTAAATGAAGGCTTTTAGGAGCTAAATATGTGCTTTTTATTCTTAGCAAAATAGTTCAATTAAGTTAAAATGCTGATATCAGATCAAATAAAGCACAATTAGGTGAATTAAGATATCTGGAATTTCTAATAGCGGACATCTTTTGATCAGTAAGAAGCACAGAGATGTCATTAAAATAGGCAAGTTTATTTTTATAGCAGATTTCATATACAAGCGCTTTACATAAAACATTAAAAGCTTTACAGGTGCATTCTGTAAAATAGGATGAAGCTTTTTATCTAAAGTTCTGTACATTCTGTTTGCAGCAAAGTTACGGTCAGTAAGACCGCCACAAGAGTCCAGACATGTCCTGTAGGAAAATAAGTTCTCATCTTGTTTTATATAAGATAATTAGTAATATTATAATTATTATTATTATTCATTTTGTTATAATATTTATTATGTTGCAGACTCAGATGGACTTCCCCACATGGCTCAGTGGAGGGGGAGACAGCTCTGCTGGGGAACACAGGATGTCCACAATGAAAGGTAAGGTGTCTCTGCAGGGTCTGGATTGGAGGGATCAATCTTCAGTTTAATGTCGAATTCAATGTCGATGAGTCGATGTTATAGAAATATAAAAAAATTAAAATCCAGAAACTCTGCAAAATGTTTGGTAAAAATGTGCTTTACATTATTCAACCAAAGTTTCATGTGGCCGTGGAAAGTGAAGGGGCTGAGGAAAAAGTCATGACCGAGTATTGAATTTCCTGAGGGCTAAAGGTGAGAACGGGTCGTTGAAAAGTTGAGATCAATATTGACTTGATTGGAAAGGTCATGACTTCAGTAATGTTTGTGTCGAATGAGCTGGTTTATTTGCAAAGTGAAGGGTTGTCATGGCGGGAGAGGATGGACACAGGTCAGCAAAATCAATCTCCTCTTACTGAGATATTATTAGATATTTTCTTCAAGACAAGAATGAGAAAACGATCAGGTGCAATAACATTTCTTTTCTCTTTCTTTGGAAAAACCTTACAAATATGAATAAAATATGAGAAACTATTAATATTCATAACCTCGAGAGCACTGATCTTCATTTGTGTTTGTTTCAAGGCTGATTTGCTGCGTCAGAACCTCCACAAAAATAAAAACACATGAAATATGTAAGAGCTTCTGAAACCTTGAATTGAGTAAGGAAGTTAGTGGCATGCTTTGCCTGAATCTTGTTGACAACCGACGCTTCACGCTGCGCTCACGTGTATCATCTTTCGTGTTATTTTGTTTGGATCTGGATGCCAACCCCAAATCATCTGAATCCAAATGCAATCAGGCTTCTTTGGTTTTTCCACAGTAATATCCAATGCTACAAGCTCGCAGAGGATCTGGGAAATAAGACGGACATGGTCAAAGATCTATGTCCTGCCAGGTGAACAAGCTCCTCTTCAGTATCCCTGGAAAGATCAAAGCTCACAATTGGTTGAATTAAAACACATTTTCAGGTTACATTTAAACTATTCAGTGTTATTTTTGGGTGGTTTTGTAGCTGTAAACACGGTGAAGTGTTGATGTTCTGTAAGCAGTAACTGGCGTCCGTCCTCCCTGCAGGTCAACCTGTCTGTCTCCTGGGACCCCGAGTTTGGGCCTGGATGTGGAAGAACTGGCTGAAGACTGCTGTGCTGTCAGGTCCCAGCTGGAGTTCCTGCAGAGGTTACTGCTGCAGGTAAAGCAGCTTAGTCCAGATCAAACATCACCGTTTAGATGCTCCATGCACAGTAATGTGGAAGATGCAGGAGGGAGAAAAGATAAAATCTAGCAGAGTTTTTACTTGGTCATCAGAATAATAAATTAACTGCCAGTATCAGTCTGCCCTGGGGCAGCTTTACCACCACAGTGTGTGTGTGAAATATGGATTCGATGCAGAGGAATATATTATTATGATACGTATGTACATTAACTTAAAGAGTAGACCAAACTACTTGGATAAAAATACATATAAAAATAAGGTTTAATTGAAGAACACAAGTTAAATAACAATTTTGACCTTACCTGACCTGATAAACCCTTGGGTCCTCCAACCTGAGTACAGATGGTGCCAAAATGACCGTCCCCTCAACTGTCTTCACTAAAACCTCATTTAGTTCAGATTCACTGTATCAGAGTTGACGTTTGCAGAGAAAATGTTCTCATTGTTCAGAGCTACAGCTGCTTTATTCCAAAGAGATGGGCATTTCCCAAAAATATTCAGATAAAGCTTGTGGTTGCAGAGAACCAGGGGCCCACAAATGGGCACAAGTCTCAAAGGTTTAAGCTAGATGCTCTGAAGAGTAAATTTTCTGACTGATTCTAATGCAGCTTATTAATCTTTCAACTTCGAGACGCTGTTCACATGCACCACAGTTGGGGCCTGGGCTTTGGCCTGGAAGGAATCTGGTACACAGAAGAAGAAGAATGTATGTTTTTGGTCAGTTTAAAACCATATAAGAGCATAAAGCTTTTCAGCTAGCTAAATAGTTAGCCTTAACATGGACTGCATCACAATCTGACAGGGTTCCTGTAAAAATTTCAGTTGGTTTTCCATCACGCGGGCAGGAGAATCACAACGTGACCGAGAAGAATTGAGGGTGAAGCAGGCAGGCTCAAAACAGAGAGCAGAAATAGAAAACGGTAAATAACTACAATAAAATGAAAGATTTGTTTCTGGGTTTTCATCATGTGATGTTCAGGAGGAGGACGTGGATGACGACACTCTGACCACAGACACTCTGAGTCCGGAAACCGACAGCTCGTCGCACAGCTCCGAATCACAGGTCAGCATTGCAGTGTTTACGTTATCCTACATTTCCCAGAATCCCTCTCTTCAAGCATGTTATCTGCACGTGCAGGTGCAGGTTCTCCTGCAGGAGGTCCAGCAGCTCAGAGAGGAACTGCGAAGCCGAGACCGCACCATCGCACAGCTCACCCTCCAGCTGGTTTGTGTCCACTTGCTGCTGTACAACACTGACCTCAGATCTGCTACCAGCAGTCCTCATTCCTCACCTTCCTGCAGATTGTTTCTGTCAACATCAACACAATAACAAGTTTGTTTGTGCTTTCACAGACTGCTCCAACGGTGACCACCAGGTGTGGTTGCCAGGAGACGACAGAGAGGACGGACCAGCACACTCAGACGAGCGTCAGGGAGAGTGTGGCGTTGCAGACACCGTGGAGAGAACACACCGTAAGAAAACACACATACGTGACACACTGGAACCCACAACCAGATCTTTTCTAAACCAGACTGCTTCACAAAATACACACGATATTCATCAGAAAACAAAAATCTACAAAGGAATCTGGACCATTTAATAAATTATTAGATTACTTAATAATTGATATAAACTTTAAAAACAGCTTCTGAACTTTGATTAGTGTTAAATTTATCATTATTTTTTAAATTTGTCTCAGTTTTAGTCCAGTTTCAATCGGGCTTGTTAGTTTTTATCACATTTAGTCAATCTCATCCCGTTTTTATTTAGTCAAGTTTTAGTCGACTATAAGTCGAGCATTTTAGTCTTTATTTTAGTCCAAGAAAACATTATTTTATTTGTCTAATTTTAGTCATCAAAAACTGTCAACATTTTAGTCTGGTTTTAGTCCGGACAATCATTTTACCCTTTTACATTGTTTGTAGTATATTACATAGCTAGTAGTTAGTTAATAGTTAGTAGAACATTTTAATTTAAAACTCATACTTAAAACATAACTATCCTATTTTATGCAGAAATAATCAGGCTTTTTTTTTTTACATGCATTTATTTATATTAATATTGATCCCAATTCAAATCAAATGTCCTTGTGATGGTAACATTAAGACAAACAGAACAGCATCTGGCGACCCCGAACATTCAAAACCGACCATTTTACTTACTTTTATGCCACATTTAGGTTATTTCATGTATGAAAATGTAGGTTAAAGTTGTTTTGAATGAAGTGTGGCGTATTATTTTATTTTATGTAGATGATTTGTTTTAGTGCATTTTAGTTTTTAGTTTGCATCCATGTGTAGCTGCCCAGGTGTTTTGTGTTGACGGTAGTTCGCTTGCAGCTCCTAGATTAGCTCATAGTTCTGTCTGCTTTAAACTTGCAATCCAACTGAAAACATAGTTGCCCGACCAGAATAACGTATCTAAGTTAGCATAAATTCAACTTCACACACAATTCTATCAACAAGTGGCTACTATCGCTACATGCTACGAAGCTAGTAAGTTAGCCAGCATTAGCTTGCGGTCGGCTTAACGTTATTGTTGGAGCATTAAAGCCGTTGGTTTAATGTTACGTTATAAACAACCACCACCAAACTTTTTGTCAACTTACCACGAACTCTTTGTGGTGAACTGCGAGGTCTTTTCAGGTTTGTTGTGTTTTTTCCAGCTACCGTGTTCCCACATTCCTTCCCTTCGACTAAAATCAAGCATAAGGTTTATTTCTCCACTTCAATGTAGCGAAAATAGGTCCAACTATCACGTCTTTTCGCCGTGAATCCACCTCCTGTCTGTCCCATGTTTGCGCTCCTGCCCACTGCAGGTTTGAAAGGGGGCGTGTGAGTGAGTGGTGGAAGAGCCGAGGAGGAGACAGGATTTGACTAAATCATATCATATAATATCATTTTCCTGTCGTCTTTGTTCGCCAACTAAATTGTCCATAGATTTTTGCCCAGTCTATATTTAGTGAACTATATTTTTGTCTCGTCTTTATTAGTCGATGAAAATGCCTCCTGGTTTAGTCCCAGTTATTGTTTATTAATGGGGGTTTTAGTCTCATCTAGTCTAGTTTTCGTCCTGTGAAAAATGTGCGTTGACATAAATATGTTTGTTTAGTTTTCATTAACGAACTTAACACTAACTCTGATCAGCTTGAAAAGCCAGTCCAATTTCAGAACATGTTCTCCACTGCCAGATAATAAACTTGGCATAAAAAGTTAGTAAATAAGTGTTTGGTGGATTATTTCTTTGTTGTAACAATGCTTCTTGGCAATAAAACTTCTACCCCTGGAAACTGTTTATTTCCCTTTTAAATAGAGCCACATTTGTAAGAAAAGTTCATTTGTGGGATAAATAGTAGAGTTGAGTGTGTGGGTTGAAAAATTGTCAAATCTTCTTTTTTTTTTAACAGCAAATAGCTGTTGACTCTTGATTGGTGTCGTTTATTGGATCGGATGACTGAAGTCTGAAATGAGGCGTTTTCTTCATTCAGCACACAGGGATCTCAGTAGACCTCAGACCCTCAGTAGGAAGGCTAATCCATCCGCTCCATTCCCAGAATCTGTTGGTAGTCTGTTGGGGGGAGCGTTGTCACCTTGAAGGATAGTGTTTGGTAATTTTGTGATCAAACTAGTGATGTACATCACACATTAGTCATTTAGTCATTTATGTTCTTTCATGCTGGATTTGGCCCCAGTAGATGAATGTACAACGTAAAATAACACATGTCTTCATACAGAGCCTTGTGGTACTCCTGCACTAGAAAACACAGATATTCATTGAATCAGTTTGTCTCAGCTAAATGTCTGCCATTTTGTTTATTCTGTGGTTCTGCCCTGATATGATTTGAGTGATGAAGAGCTCCTCCTCTTGATTAGCAGTTAAAAGGCCAACGTTTCCAGAAGCTATTGTGAATTTTTTGTCACAAGCGTATTTTTCCCTAAAAACTGTTTTTGTGTTTTACCCCATAAAACTCCACCAGATCTCCAGCACCATCAATTGCTTTATATCCTCATCAGCCTCACAGGAGCGGTGGTGTGTAGCTTTGTGGGGTAAACTGTGATGGATATTTTCCCCTTTAGGTGATCTGCGGAAGTTTTCCAGCATTTCTATCCGGTCCAGCAGGTTTACAATCCAGCCACTAAATGTAGTTTTATTCAGAGACTATCTGG
>JBAMHW010000024.1:1924203-1945692 GCA_037177495.1 Rhadinocentrus ornatus | reverse complement strand
AGATGAGAAAAGGCTTGGTCACCGTTGACCTGTGTGTTATTTCTACAAAGTTCTGTTAGGAAGAAATTCTGCTTTCTTCTACTGGTCGGCGTTTATGCTGCTATATCTATTCATACATTCATTTATATATAAACCAAAGTAAATAATGTCTGCTGCCACCACCTGTGACTTTATTTATTTATTAGGTTTAACTTTGTGTTTCCACTTTGTGGTTCAGAAATTCAATGTTTATACTTTCCAGTCGTCTTTTTTCCCATCTGTCCTGTCATCTTTTCTCAATGTTGAGAATCAGTTTTTCCTTCTTTATTCTTCCCTCTGCATCTCTCAGGCTTTCCTTCCTGTTCCTTTCCTCTCTCCACCCTGGCAGTATCAGCGCTCCAGGCCTTTCAGGGTGAGACCGAAGCCCAGCATCCCCTCCCACCTCGCTAGAAAAAGTGAGTCACAGAACCTCCCCCTCTTCACCCCTTCACCCATCTCCTTCATCACTGACTCGTCTTCATCTCTTCACTTTTTCCTCTTAATCACAGATTCTTCCTTCTTCAAAGTATTTCATTTTTTTCAGAGGAAGACTGAGTGGAAAAATGCCCCCGATCAAGAACGTTCCATTTACACCGATTCCTTTTTGACATGCAAACATTAGATCCTCTCGAAACCGACTGACCTCAGTATTATTGAACCAACATATTAATAGATGTAATAATCTCCTGCCGAAATATCTGCTACACTGGCTGAACAACTTGATCTTTGGCTCATTTATTCAGAGCTACTTGAAATTTTCTTTTTGCATCAAACACTTTGATCTTTGGGGAGTTTTCGGCCGGCCCCTGACAAATCGGTTTGAAGTCTGCACCATTGCAGTTTTCTCCTCTTCACAGGGGGATGATTTATTTAAAAAGAATTTGTGATCGTTCTGAATCTGCTGCCAGACTCAAAGACATCCACAACCTTTTTTTTTCTGAAGGCCTTGGAGAGCTCTTCAGATCTCAGCATAATGACACCACACAGGAAAGAGATGAGACCGGTTCCACCTGACGCTTCCAGAGTGGGCTCTGATCTGCTGCTGTTTCCATCAACGTTTTGTATTTGGAAACAGAAGAATGACTTCCTCAGTTTTGTCTATTTAAGGTGGATGTTTTTGCCTCTGATTTTCTTTCTGTTGTGGAGCTTAGCCTGTAGCGCTACATCTGTGTAGCAGCGTAGCTGACGCTGGTGAAATGTGCTCTCGCACTGGAGCCTAGGGTTACGCAACGGCGTCATGTTGCAGTTTCTCTTCCGATCCTGAAGGTGGCAGTAGAGCCAGTCTCGGCTGGTAAACTCCCCAGGGCCGAGTTCTAATTTTACTCACCCATTATGTATTTAACTTGATTTATTCCCAATAAACAACCTGTTGCTCGTCTGTCACTGATTATTACAGTTACGTTATTGTTTCAAACCTTTTCCACCATAACTCAAATATTAAAATCCAGTCAGCTGAAAATTTTACAGATGTTTAATATTTAATCCAGTTTAAACTAGAAAAAAACTTTTTTTGTATATCTAATGAGCTCTGCCAGGACCGAGATGGCGGACGCGTTGCAGCGGGCTGAAGCGGTGGATGTATAAATGTCTGTTTCCAGATATGAGGAACTGAGCTGACGACTGTTTCCCCCATTCAAAGCTTAAATCTTCCCTAGATAATGTAGAAGGATCTCTGACTTTACATAGCTCGAGTTTTCACATTTTCAGCTCTGGCTTTTTTATAAATGTACTAATAAAATATTGAATTAGTGTAAATCTACAATCCAACAGTGGAAGTGGAGAAATGGTCGAAGGTCAGAGACAAAACGCAGCAGAGACTCTAAGGAACTGAATAAAAACCGGTCTGTGTTCGACTCCGGAGGGTTTTCATCCGTGGAACCAATCCGGAGGAAAAGCCAAGTTCAAGCATGAATTAAATCGGCAGGTTCACTTAGTCGACCTTAAAGTTGGTTTCCTTTTTAAAATCTTTGTTTTTGTTTCTTTTTTCTCCTCTTGAGCACTTTTTCCTCCCTTCTTTTCCCTTCTGTGCTGAAAACGAGTTATGTCTGAGAAATCATGTCTGAATTTTGTTTTTCCTCTAACTGACCTCCTTCTGTCCTCTTCTCCTTCACGCCTTCGTCCAGGAGTGGAAAATCTAGTGCTTTACTTCAGTGACACAGCGTGGTACGTTAGCAACCTCCTTATCTTCCTCTCACCCTTTCTCTGCTTCCTCGTCTTTTAGTTTCCTCACCCCATCCCATCACAAAGACCCAGTTGTCTTGTTTGTTCTGGCCATGATGGTCAAACCTTGTAGCTGAAAGGACTTCCTGGTGGCTGCTGCTCCTCCCGCTTTGCATCATTTTTGTGCTTTTATTTCCTCCTCCTGTATTTTATCAGCTCAGAGGGAAAACAACCAAAGATGTCAGATGAGCTGCATCCTCATATCCCGACAGCAAAGCAGACGACAAACTGGGGAAAATGGTTTCAGGTTTATTCAGACTCAATTTTGATGAGATGATTAATCAACAACAATAAGTCGGCAGATAATCAAAATTTAAAGAAGTTATTATATTTATTTTTTTCACAATTTCAACCAGGAATTTTATAAAACAAGGGGAAATATTTTTTTTATAACCCCTCAAGAATGTTTAGGAATCTGAAAAGTCCGAACCCTCTACCAGGTGCGTTTTTTCATCTGTTGGTGGTGAGGGACAGTTTTTTTACTTGTTAGCAAAGGTTTTCTAAAATCCCGGATAACGGAAAAAGAGCTAGATGATGCAGTTGAGGTGCTACTGAGGTGAAAACTGGGCGGCTGTAGCTCAGGAGGAGGAGCAGTCATCTTTCAACTGGAAGGTTGGTGGATCGATTCCAGGCTTTCCCTGACTACATGTTGAAGTGTCCTTGGGCAAGACACCTAACCCTAGGTTTCCTCCCGAAGTGCCCCTATCGTGGTATGAATGCGTGTTTGAATGTGACAAGTAGTGAACCTGTAGTTCAGTCACCACCTGAGGCCACTGGATCTTCTCTGGAGACAGCTGAGACGAACAGATATCCGCTTACTGACACCTGGTGGTGGGCGTTGGTACTACAGTCTGTGTAAGAATCATTCTTACCGTTGGAAACTTGGCTGACAGATGAGTCGTTTTCTGACTGCTTTTCACTAACTTTCACAACCCAAACCACCACAGCAACAGCATTAACAGTAACTACTCAACGTACTGTGCTCCACTTCACACTGACTGTTTGGACAGTTTTACCCATGATTCATTGCTCCATCGCACCTTCTCCTTCACAGTGACATGAGTTCAGAGGCTCATAAGCAGCCAGCATGGGGCTAAAATTATCTTTGTAAATGGCTCTTAAATGTTGCATTAGATAAGGAGCACTGCCCCCCCCAGCTTGTTCAGTCATTGAAGCAGTCAATTGTCTGCAGGTGATGAGATTCCCTGTCCTGATAGAGCTGAGGATTGTGGGAGTTTGAGCCTTGGTGAAGGTGGTGACCTTGGTGAACTAGTGTGTTTTGCGGATGATTAGACTCCACATCAGAAATGACTTACATCCAGACTAACTGAAACGTTGCAGATATTTTGCTGCTTCACTGAAAGCTTCGACTTTCCTTTGAAGAACGTGTTCCTGTGGTCGTTATCACGTCAGCCACTGAGCGGGGGAATAAATCAGCAAGGTTTTAGCTCTCTTATCCTCCTCTGTGATGTGATACTGTGACACTTGAACCGCTCTGAAAATCTTAGACCCCTGAAACACTTTAACCCATTTAATCTCTTGAACAAAATCTTTCTGCCTTCAGGATGTTTGGACAAACCGTGACTATTGTTAGAGCTGATTTAATCTGAACTTTTTAACCCGTTATCTTTTAAATTCTCACCTAAAGAAGCAACTAAATCAAAGATTCGTTCAACTGATGAAGGTGGGCTTGAGGGTGGAAGTATAAAAAGAAATCTGCAGTCAGGTCGGACATATTTTACTAGCTTAGTTGCGTTCAAAGCCAGGACTGATCTTTAAAATGAAACTTTTTTTTATTTGTCAGGTTTATTGAGAGTCTTCGACGTGAGAATAATATTCAATGGTGCAGCAAGGAGGGCGAAAATAAAATAAAATTCTTTAGAAGGGTGAAAAACATCCTCAAGGGCATTACTAGGTTTCCAGTTAATATGGTTAAGTTACTCTTAGACTGAATTAGACTCACAGTTTCCCTGCTGAGTATAAAACCTATAGTCTGTAGAAAATAAGGTTCCAATAAATTGTTCCCCCTTTGGGCTGGATAAACACAGTGACAATATGGTTGAAGTTCTGAGATTGTAAAAATGAAAAAAAAAAGGGTCTTCAATTTAGTTTCAGTTTCCCAGCCTGAGGGGATCCAGATGAAACTCAACCCCTATAAGTCTGAGATCATGGCTCTCAACCAGAGATGGGTGGAGTTCTCCATTTGGATTGGGAAAGGGCCTTTGCCTTAAACAATAACTTTTATTTTAGCCTCTGCATTTTAACCATCTCTAAATTTACTGGGGAGCCATGTTTCAATGCCTGGGCAGCAGGGACTTGCTCAGGGGTTCCACAGCAGTTCACCTACGTTGGCATGTCCAGGACCTAAACCAGAACTACTCATTTTTGAGGGCTATGAGGGCTGCAGTCCTATAGGTTTTCAATGTTGCCCTGCTCCAGCACACCTGACACAATGACTTAAATGTTCAGAACTTCATAAGCTGTTGGATCCATTTTATTTGAGTCAGTTGTGTTGGAGCAGGGACATGTTGAAAACCTGCAGGACTGCCACACCAGAAGGATCCAGCTGATGCAGTTTGGGTATCTGTTATGAGATGCCTCCCAGAGATTTCCTACTGGGAAGAGGCCTAGGGGTAGACCAAGGACTCGTTGGAGGGATCGATTATCCCGTCTGACCTGGAATTGTCTTGGAATAACCCAAGAGGGGCTGGAGAGTGTTGATGGGGTGAGGAATGTCTGGGTCTCCCTCCTGAACAGCTACCTTTCTGTACCTTACCTGGTGAAATCTCCACCTTCTGCTTTTAAACTTAGTGTAGTTTTATTTTAGCAGCAGAAATGCTCAGCGAGTCCGTTTGGATGGAAACCCGGATTTTTGTTTTCACTCAGGCACAAAGAAGCACTAGAAGCGACTGGAAGCGAGTTAGGGGCTCCACTCAAACCTCAGTGTTTACGCCGGTGAAGACACCTGCACATTCATATGTGGAGCATAATGAACTCGAGCCTAATAATATCCACTTTATCTGTGAGTGTGCAGTTTTTTGGCTCATTTGTATACAGAAAAAAACCCTGCAGAGCTCCATTGTTTGACTAATAATACTCTGAGTTGCTCAGCGCGACAACCTCATGTTTATTCATTATGATCATGGTCATAAGCTAAGTAGTGATGCAGTGTGGAGTGATATTATTCATCTAATGAGCCTCCAGGGTCCAAAGAGGGGACAGCAGAGATGCACAGGGGGTGGATGGAGGACACTTTGAGTGGATCAGCACTTTGTATAGTAATAAGTGTGTGTTTTACCGTAGGGACGTCCTGTTAGTCACCGAGAAGTAAAACATGCCTTCGGTTGAGGACACCCTCCATCTTTCTCCTCTGTGATCACCTTCTTTTCTTTCTTCTACTGTCCTCTTCACTTCTCTGTCCTTTCTTGGCATCATGACATCTTTTTACTATCTGTCGATGTCCTTCTCTTCCTTCCGGTCATGCATTATTTATGAGGGATGGGCACTACTGAAGACATTGAAATGTCCCAGAGAGGGAGACAGGTAGATAGACAGGCCGCAGTTCCACTGTCCACCAGTAGATGCCAGTGTGAGCCAGTCCATGTGTCCTACTTGGGTTTATTTGTGTTTTCATATCACATAGTCAGAAACTCGATGGACACGTTTCTGGACTGTCTCTGATTTTGCCAACAAAATGATTTATAAACTCTAATTTTAGAATATTCCATGAGTTTATAAAACTGCTTAGCTTGTTCAAGGTCACCATTGGCAAGAGGTGGTGTACACCCTGGACAGGTTGCCAAAGACAAATGAGACAGTCCTTAAGTGTCTAACTATGTTTTAACAGAGCCTGAAAAGGTTTCGGTCTGCTCGCTTCATTTTCGGCTTACTGTCGTTCCTGACTGAAAACCAGAGGAAACAATAATGCTCCTGCTCTTGCCACTTGGTGCTGCATGCTCTCATCTGCACGCGTTGTATTTCTTCCACAGTGAGAAGAAGAGGGATTGAGGAAAACAGGAGCAGCGTCAATCATGTGCCACAATCCGTTTATTGATCATGGCAAACGTGTTTGAAGTAAACACTGATAGTACTGTTGTTGCTCTGGTCTCGGTCTCAGTGAGACATGAAGAAACCTGAAGCAGAAAGCTGATGTTACGCCACACTGAGAGTGGAGGACAAACCATAGAAAGGAGAGGCGTGATTTCAAGACCATTTTATTATCCAGTTTTCTAAAATAGAGGATCTAAATATAAAAAATGTTTTTCTTGCACAAAGAATGTGTAACGCTGATAAATGAAAATGACTTTATTAGAGCCCAAAGGGTTATAAGGTATATAGTATGATGGGAGAAAAGTATTGAACAAGGCAACATAACTGCAGATTAAATAGGTTAAATATAACTTATATAACATAATGAATGAACTTATTAATCTAAGGAATACACAAAGCAACCAGTTTACTCGATAACAAACTAGTAACTGACATGAGAACAAGTTTGTCGCTAAGCACTTTTCAACAATGCAGAAAAATTTCTTATAACTTTTTTTTTTTAGTTTTATTTCAGCGGTTTTGTCACATAATGAAAAGTCAGCCTTTTATCAAACCAAACTTAATGTTACTATGATTGTGACACTTTGAATATCTGAACCATTGATGGTTGAGATGCCAATTTTATGGAAGTATTTGGCCGTTGAACTTGATCTTTTCAGCGTTGAAAATTTGTTTTTGTTGACTGCAGCCTGAAATTCAGGGGGAACAAAAACTAAAAGGGATTAAAAACTAAAACGGAAAACTCCATCTTCAGCATAGAGGTGAACATTACAGCCAGTTAGAGGAAAGGTCTGATTTATGCACATTTATAGCAAAACAAGTCCAAGACTTGATCCTTGTGGGACACCATACAGATGCCCTGTTGTCTGGTATTAAGTGTCAGTACAGTGGGAAAGTCTTTAGCTACCTTTATTTATACGTTGCTCTGAAAGAGGAAAATGACATTTTTAGGACTTTGAAAGTGAATATTTGGTCTGAGCAGCTTGACGTAGTCTTCAGGAACAGTTCTCCTGGCTTCTTGAAGGACTTCCCAAAGATGTTTCTGCTTTTTGTTCCGTTCTGTTTCCAGATGATCTCACACTGCTGTTGAGTTCTGGCTTCCAGGGTGGATCCATCCCTCCATTTAAGCTGTTAAGATCCAGATTCTGGGGAGGATCTGTCCCTCCACCAGACCTGTTTCCACTGATCTTCAGTCCAGTTCTTGTGTCATGTGACCTACCTCAGCCTTTTCTCCCTGTTTCCCTTCCTTAACAACGGCTTCTTGACAGCCACGTTTCCATGGAGACCATTCCTGATGCAGCTTTGGCCACCAGTAGATGAATTAACTGAAGGTTCAGATGCATCTCTCAGGTCCTGGTTAAGGTCTTTGCTGGATAACAGATCCTGATCATCTGCTGTAGATGGTTTTTAGTCCTGACTCTTCTTCTTCTGTCCTCCACGTGTCCAGTTTCTGCCTCCATGCTGAGATAAGCTGAAAAGAATTGTATAAAACTAAGAGAAATTCAACTCATTTTCAATTATACCAGCCGAGTATTTTAGATCCACACCTGGTTTTCTGGTTAATAATCGGCTCCTGGTCTTGTGTGAGCAGCATCAAGGATGCAACAAGGAGGTGACAGGAAGCTTTGATGAAGAAAAAACACACAACATTGACTGAGGAACAAACAAACATGACAGCAGGGAGAGTTTGAAGAAAACGTCTCGTCTAGTGGCCACAGCGTTGCCGTCTGTACACACAAAGCAATGAAATCAACGTCTATTCTTCTAAAGAAGAAAACATGCAGTGTTTTTCTGACCAGAACACACAGTTTACAGCTAAACACACACACACAGATAAAAGCAATCAACACAGTTCAAAAGCAGCTTCACACACACTCTCAGATCAAAGTGTTGATGTGTGAAATGACCATCATCTCACTCATCCTCTCCATCTCAAACAGCCTCTTCCTGCTTTCCTGCTCCAACGTGATAAATGATAAAACAAAGACGCCTTATCCAGAATTAGTCCAAGTCTTCTGCTCCGAGTCTGTCACGATCTAAATGTTTCTTTATTTTTCAGTCACAGGTACTTCACACCTCCGGCCAGGAGGACCAGGAACCACTGACGGACCCAAGTCCAGCGCCATCCCAAGCTCCGCCTCCAGCTAACACCGCCCAGCCTAGAACTCCTGCTGACAGACTCCTTCGCTCCCTTAAAACCAACCACGCGGTCCAGAGGGACGGGCATGATGAGAAAGTGGAAAGCAGCGACAGGTGTGGAACCTTCAGCCGAACCCTGCTGCCCCCGCAGTCCTCCAAACTCCGCCTCTTCCTGCCTCACATCTCCAGCTCCGCCCCCAATTCCCCAAAGATGAGGACGTCCAGGCAGCGACCGGGTCCTCATGATCCAGGCTGCTCAGCCGCTGCAGGGACGAAGCTCAAAGCACCGGCTTTTACCTCCAGCTCGTCCCGCCTCCCAAAACCAAAGAGCCACTGAGGCAGCGGGGGGGTCTGCACGTTGTCCGGCATCAACCCGCCGGCCACCTCTACGCCTCTCGGAGATGAGGTTTAGTCTCTCACTGTTAACATGTTTAATGTTCCTGTTCTGTCTTTGCTTAATAGATTAAAAACATGATATCGTAGTTTTACATCACAGAAAGAAAGTGATGAAGGTGCAAATGAAGATTGAACTGAAATGAGGAAGACAACGATGGCCGTTGTCATGGAGAAAGTAACGATGTGTGCCTTCGATCTGAAAGAAGTCGTCACCTTCATGCCTCCATCCGTCTCGCATGTGGCGGAAACGTCTTATCTGGATCTCGGACTGATGTATTTCAGGTTTTGCTGCTTATCACATCATTTCTTTTAAAAATTTAATGTTCATGGACAGTATTTGACAGACTAAAAACCTGGATGAGGATCAGAAGCGTGTCCGATTGGCAGGAATTCATCTTTTGGCTTTCGATTCAACCTCTTCTACAGGAGAGGTGGTAAAAATGTAGAAACAATTGGTAAAGAACACACTTCATATCATAATCCCAGCTAACTATCCGCCCAGTGAGCTAGCTGCTAACGCTTTTAGTTATCTAATCAACGGTGTGTTCTCTGGCTTTGCAGGAGTTTCTCCTCACGTTAATCCCATCCTTAAAACCACAGGCAAGCCACCAAACAAAAAGACAAACTTCCCGTTCTTCCAAACAACTCCGAGACATAAAGCTTCTCACGGAGTCGGAGTCGTCTTGTCTTGTGGTTCTGCTCTCAGACCTTCAGGAACCTGTGGACGACTTTTTCATGCATTCTCAAACCAAGTCCTTAAACTGGGCTGAGTTGGAGGAATGGTGTCGACATGTTGGAGGTTTTTCAGACTGTGATCTGAACAGAAGGTTAAAGTTCTCAGTTTGCTCCAAATATTAAGAGTTCTTCACCACAGAATGAAGCTCAGCTTGGACGAAGTGTTGCATGTCATTCATACTTGTTCTCTACCACCTTCAGACAGTTTTACCGCAAATAAAAGAGGCCCATGATCTCCCGTCAGCAGCCTGAAGTCCAGATCTCAGGACGAGAATCTGTTCAGAGGCTATTTGGCTAATATTGGCTCGGAAACTCGTTTTTTTTAATGTTCTGTAAGAAGTTTTAAGCTTGAAAAGTTCCTGGAACATGAGGAAAAAAGCATCTGTTGCTAGAACTTTATTACTAAAATGCATTTACTCACCCAGCGGGGCGTCTTCATTTGGCTGCAGCTGCTCATTTGTGCCACTAGAGGTCAGTAAATCCCACAGAGCAGACCTTTAAATGACACCTGGTGTGATATTTCTACTTCATCTGTGTGAAGGTTGGGAACGAGGACTTGGTTTTGCATGACAGATTTCGACCAGCATCTCTTTGGTTTGAAGCAAACTGACAGTTTTTTATCTCTGAACTGAAGCTCAGTGAAATCATCCCGGAGCAACGCGCTGAATAATTTAAACTTTTTATGGAGGAAGAGTTTCAAGTGTTCTTTCAGTTGAACAAAACCTGACATTTGATTTGTTTTTTGTCAGCTGGAAGAGTTCAACCGTATTTTTCTCTGAAGGCAGGATGCCACATTTCATTCTGTCCCATGAAACCAGGACCTGTTTCCAGGAACCATGTTAATATTTAGTTACCTGGATTTCTTCAGGAAAACAAACGCCCGATCACTAAAATATCGTCTCATTTGTGCCGCTGATGACCACTATATGCAATGAGATATGCAACAAAGTCGCAGATGCAGCCCCAAAATAGAGAAACTGGAGGTTGGAACCAGAAAAAATGCAAGGCCAGCTCGGCTTCACCACACGTTTCATTCCCCTGAGTCATCAATCCCACAAACCCATGTCAGAAATCCCCCATGCTGGTAGTTCCGGTGGAAAACCGTGCTTCTACACACGTTTGGTTCGAGTAATCAGAAAAGTCTTAAACTATCTGGTGAAACAGGACAACAGCTCAAGTTTTTTCTCTATTATTTGTGTTAGTGACACCTGATTTAAAATGTCTGTTTTGGACTGTTTTTTTCTTTAATTCTTTGGATCATCGTTTGGTTTCAGATTAGAAAATGCACATTTAGAGGCCGACTGCTGAATATTTGCTGACATTCAGTCATTTAGTTTTATTGTTGGGAAAGAAAAAGCTAAACAAACTTGACGTTTCAGCTTTTTCTTTCCCTACATGGTAAAATCTGAGGATCTGAGATCTTCTCAAATCCTTGAAGGAACATCCGAGTAAAGTAAAATCTTTTAAGACTTTTATTCATGTATCCCTCCTCTTCTTCGCTGGGCTGACAGATTCTGCTTCTTCATGACTTCGGTTGCCTCTGTCTTCTTCCCTTCCTTTTTCCTTTCCTAACTTCCTTTCCTTTCTGCTACTCTGTATAAGTAACCACTGTCAGTCCAGGACTGAAACTGCAGGTGATCCCCAGGTAGCTTAAAGCTTGTTGCCATGGTGATGGCAGTACATCCCTGTCACATTTTCTTGGTTAGTTTGGATTATTTCTCAGGTAAAAATCACCGTCCAGTGGGAAATGAATCATCGAAGATTGTCTTCAATCGAGGTTTAATTTTCCTAAGAAGAAGAAACGTGGGTGAACCAGCTGTTGGCTAATGAGTTCTTATCGTCAGCTTGCAACAGAGAGCAGGCGGGAGGATTTGAGAGTAAAATAAAAACAGATTAAGAGTTTCTTACTGAAGCTTACACGGGATTAAGCAGGTGAATATTCTCACCCAAAAAACACTCCGGTGGCTTAAACCTGAAGGTCCTTTCATCTCTGTGGTGCAGAGGAAGAGCTGTTAATCGCCCCACCGCCGACCATTGAAACTCCTCCTCAGCTGGAAGCTGCCAGGTGGCATTCAATACAGATTCACAAATTATTTAAAATCCCAACTTCATGATTTATGCAAAGACTTTCTCAGTAAAAACAAAGTGAAACGACTCCTTATCGCTCTCAACTTGTGAACTTGTGAAGCCAGACGTACTTAAGGCGAATAAACTCAGCTGTGGTGCTGCTGTCGGCTGCATCACCGTCGCTTGCTATATGGTAGAAGTAACAGTTATGCTAGCTGATGCTAGCTGATGCTAGCTGAAATAAACGCCCAATAGGGAGAAAAAATTGGCGCCTCAAGCCACGACACACTTCCAGTCCAGTCAACGTATTTTTTTAGTCTTTCATCATTTAAAGATCCAGCAGGTGTCGCTGAGTTCTGTTTAATCCACCCCACAACATTCCCTCGTCTCAGCATCAAGATAATCGTTTGATTTGTCTCCACGTGATGTGGAAGTAAAACGATAAGTTTTCAAGTCCTGAAAAAGCCTTAAAGGTTATTAAAAAACCTTGAACTGATCTTAAATATTGGACAGAGCTGAGAACTTTGTGCTGTGGATTAGTAAATCTCACACAGGAAGGTTTGAGTTTTATAAAGTAAATGAAACGGATGTGATGAAAAATAAAGATCAAATGGGAAACGATAAAGATTTGCAGATGTTTCGACATTGTGCGGGGTTAAAATCCGCTTCCAGAATAAGCTTCTTATTTAAACGTGTTTCACATTGTGTGTCCACAGTTCAGATAATAACCTCTTCACGTCTGTTCTGTGTGTAAATGAACATTTATCCACGTTATTTACTGGATTCGTCTACTTGAAGGACACATTTTCTGTCACCTTTTTGTTGTGCAATAACTTTGCAGCTGCATTAACTTCTATTTATCACAAGCTGTAAAAGTCTCACTGTGATTATTATAATTGTTGTTGAGCTTGTGAAGCATCTCAGCCTGAAAATGCACTTTAAATGAAAGGAGGCGACGCTGGACTTTGCTCAGCTCGACTGAAACGTCTCGACTGATGACTTTGGATTGTTTTATTTTGTGTGTGTGTTTCTGTACAAATGCTGCATTCATGTCACACCTGAGACCTGAGAAAGGTGCGCTGTCCTCTCTGAGGTATCAGGTTGTATGTGACAATTATTGTTAGAGAAATAAAGATTATCCGATTAGCATACTTATTATATCTTAACATAAAATATAGAAACGAAAAAATTCTCATTCCAACAAAATCTGCTGTGTAAAAAACAAAAAAACCTACATATTTACTGAGAACAGCTGGAAAGGCTACAGGACCGCTACCTGGTCTTGAGAGGCTTCTTTTCTTTAGAAAGCAGGAAAACATCTGGCTAGCTTTGCCTTCCAGCTGCTGGAAGTCGAACCAGACCACATATAATCCTTCATGATCAGGAATTAATCTGGATGTTCAATACTACCATTAATTGTGAGCTCTTAGTAATCGACAGTCAGGCTTCATTTAGAGTTTGACCAATCATGCCAAAGAATTAGAATTCTGCATTAAGAACAACGCTATCCAGTCTGAGGCCTGGACTCCTCTGGTAACAGGTACACAAACAAGTAAACAAGCTATTAAGCTCTTAAGTAAAAGTGAAGTATAGCAAGTATATTCTCCACCTTGTTGGCTTCTCTTAATCTTCTGTATCGCCACACATCAGCTGATCCGGAGCAGTTTCTCTTTAGATATTCCATCTATATTCCATTCATGAAGCAGTTTTTTTTTATTTTTTAAATAAAAAGATTGTTTTACAAAGCAATGAAAGGAAGAATTTCAAGTGTTTAAACAAAAATGACAGAAACAGTAAAATATGAATAACAAAGGAAATTAAAGATTAAATCATTAATGAGCTTAATCTTTTAACTGATAGCAAAGTAAAACATGGACATTATTATAACGTCTGATGTCTTTTATGTAAATGTTTGTAATTTAACTGGCAATGACTTAAGATGATCAAATTTTGGAAAGTGGAGAATTATTTTCAGCCTTAAATCTGTGAAATCTTTTAACCTGAATTAAAATCATTGGTATTTTTATTTTATTTTACTTTTTAATGTTTTGGGTTTTTGCTGTGACGAGTTTTACAGTGCTGATAAAAACATACTTACACTAACGGCTTATTAATCTTAAGTCGTGATGTACAATTTTCTATTTTTTATTTTCTAATTAAAGAGAACAGAGCGAAGTCACACATGTACATGAGGCAAAATTTAGTCACATGATTTCAGGAAGTTGTTCCAGATGTGATCATTCAGTTCAAATCTGAAAACTTCAGATGGTCTCACATTTCCGACAGATATGAACGCAGCATTTAAGTTCGTCCTGTCACGTCTGGACATCTTTATTTTTACATTTAATCAATTCTTCCTCTCTTTCATACATTCTTTACCAGTACCAAACCTCCGCTCTCATTGGTTAAAATGTTAACTCTGCTGTCATTGGTTACTGTGGATGTTCTGTCAGTTAAACATTGCCTCTGTTCCTCCTTCCTGAATGAACTTGAGGCTTAGAAATGGGGGGGGCTTTGTTGCCTCCTCAAAACCTTCAGTGAGGCTTTCTGGGCCCTCATTGGTCGATATTTATGGTCATCTTCCATCACTGGCTGAGTTTCTGATGCTGCGGAAATAAAAATCCTGACTAAAACTGAGTTGTGAACTTCCTCATTTGCAGTCATGACAACCGCTTTGTTAATATTTGAAAAAAATCGGAGTGATGTCTAACTAAAAACAAACATTAAAAATATAAAAAAGTTTCGCTCAGTTGCTATAAGGGGCGGGGCTTATTTCTTGTACTGAGTCAGCCACTGGGGGCGACAGTGAGCAACATTTACACATTTTAAAAAAAAGTAAACTTTATATTGATGAAATTATGTTTTGTTTTTTTTAGCTCTTTATAGACCAAATTCCAGATTTTTTTTAAATCAAATTGGAGGAAGCAACATTCAGTAAAAGTTGAATAGCCGTGTTCCATCAGCTTCCCTTTAACAAGACTTTTTATTGGTTGGGATACTGATGTAGTTTTGCAGAGGAATCTGTGACCAGTTAAACACACTCTTCTGCTGAAATAACCCCGGACATCCTGGGAAAAGACAATTTACCATAACATCAAACCATGACTCTTGTGTCTCTAAAAGTTGTGGAGACATGATGGTTTTCTGCTCTGTAGATGCAAACAGCTGCTCGCTGGGGTTTTTTCTTCTTATGGGGTATCTTTTAGAGCTTGATGTCACTTTGAAATAAACTGAAGGAAACAAACGATGAGTGGGGGGTGTATCTCCTCCATTCAAACGCGAGGACAGCTGTATATGCGTGAGCAGGTAAGTTTCCTTTCTTATTAATCCTCCCTGGTATTTCCCCTCACGTTTAAATTCTCCAGACTGGAGGTTTTCCTGCTGCTGCAGATTAAAAAACAAAAATTCAGACAAATCCTGAGGGCCACGCACAGCTGGAAGCTCTGCAGCTGTAAACATGAAGCTGCTGTGATGAAGTTTGAATTTGGCTGCTCACATTCATATGTCACAGAAGCAGATTTTTCTGGAAAGGACGTGCTGGGTGGCATGACAGGATGCTGCTGTAAGGAATAATCTCACATTACCTCCATTTACAACCATCATCAAGCTTTTGCTTTGTCTGGAATCAAACAGGAAATTCCAGCTGAGAAAAGGGAAACTGGAGGAAATCAGCTTTTCATCCAGTGAATAAAGTAACTTCAGGTTCGATTAGTCAAAAAATAATCTAATGCTCCTTTAAATCAACTCACTTTTCCTTTTGAATTAATTATTTCATCAGCCATTTGATGTGACGTTATTTACAATAAAGATATTTTACACTCAAATATTAAAATGTGTATTTTTTAACAGGCGGTGGACAGTGTAGATAAATTTATTAGGATATTAATCAAGGAATTGCTCAAGTGTGCTACTTATTTTCATTTATATTCTTACTCTATTGTTCATATTAAATATTTCTTATCTATAAGCTTATACGCTTACCAATAGTGTTCTATTGTGCTTAATTAACAATGAGATGCTTCTAATGGTGAAGGAACATGTGAGGAGGTTGATTAATTGTGTCTGCCAGTAAACATGTGAGATGTTACTCCTAAGGGAAGTTCCAGAGTCCAGAGGACATCCCTTGTTTGTCTGTCTGGCCTTTTCTTCCTGTTTTTCAGAACACTAGAAGCCACTGTGAAGCCATTAACGGAAGAGGTCACAGGAAGCCGGTAGACATCTGCATGTCATCGACCTGTGACTGCATCTGACCCTATTCCTGCAACTCCAGCATTAGTCAGCAAAAACTGTGTATAGCCAGAAAGACCATAAATATGGGTTCAGTGGACCAGTTAGAGTGAGTTCTGGCTGTAGCAGGGAGCAGACTCCATTTCTTTGTATTAGTCAGAGAGAGGGAACCAGACCCAGAATTCTGTACTTGCACATTTCTAATTCTATGTAATTTAATAAATAATTTAATTGTACTACTATTCTACCACTACTTCTCTTCTATTTCTAGTTGAAATAGAAGAGAAGTAGTTTGTTTTTCACTGGCCTGCAGTCCACTCTGAAGGAGAAGAGAAAAACCCACGGAGTCAGAGGTTTTTATTCGTACTCTAAGTTTGTAGGAAAGGAGTACCCACTTGATTAGGGTTCTTAGAATTGGAAAGTAATACTTTTTAGTTTAGTTTTTAGTTTTTTCTTTCTTCAACAGAAACATTTAAGATTAGATTTTTTTATTTGAGATGATGAACATAGAGACGTGTTCCTGTGGACTTTACATATGAAAGACAAGAGCGTGTCTGTATGTGGCCTCATTTCTCACACTAAATTCAAGCCATACAAGGTTGTTAAAGTTAAATAAAAGTTAGTGTCTGCAAGAAACTGTTGGGATGACAGAATCTTTAGACAAAGTAAAAACCAGATCAGGGGCCTCATTTATCAAGCTTGCGTAGGAACAAAAACTTCCCTACGCCAAATATAGTCAACTTTTGGGATTTATGAAAACCAAACTTGACGGGATAATGATATTAATAGGAAGCTCAACCACTAAAATATGTTGCACCGCCCACCTTTCTGGACCACCCAGCAACTAGAAAGAAATATCATTTAACATTAAACAAACTGCTACCAATCTCAGATGTATCTGTACATATATATTTTATACATTAAAACAAATGACTAAATTACCGGCATAAGTACTATCATCTAGCGGACACTTTTCTCCAAAGCGATTTCCCCTGTGGGAATGGAACTACCATCTCCTACATGACAGACGGATGTTCTCCCGACTGAGATGTCCAGCTGCACTTTCCGACGCCCCGCGTGTCTTCCCTTCTGACACTGTGATGACAACATCTCCACCTGCTGCCACAATTCTGCCTTTCTGACACCAGTAACGCTCAAGCCGCGCCCACCAGTCACACATTTTTACCTTTTCCAACGTGTTCCATCATGATCTCTGTCTCACACCCTGAAATATTCCACTTCTTCCCTCTTTTTCCCTCCCTAGCCATCATGGGAATGATATGATGAATATGTATTCCAGGCGTCCACCTGACCATTTATAGCCACTATATGGGCGTGGGAAGGCGTTCCCTCACGTGCGCCCGCTTTAGAGTTGATTCTGATTTATAAATGGAAACAGGTGCAGGACGTGCGTGCGCACGCTTTTAAAAATCTGAAAGTAGAAGTGCGCAGCATTTCCTTGTACGCTGCAAACGCCGCCTGTAGTTTGCTTTGATACGCTCCGGTTTATAAATGAGGCCCCTGATCTCTGCTGCTGTTCATGAACTTTAAAAAAATTTTTTTAACTAAAACACCAGAATCTTTTGTTAGTTGGATTCTAAGGACGTGTCCTCACCAGCTCTTTTGATTCGAGTCTCCATCCATGTGGATGGAAAGTCCACTTTCTCCTTTTCTTCTTCATTGTTTTTCTCATCTTCTCTTTTGGCGGTCCTCTGGTGAGGACAGGGATACATTATTTAAGAGGTTCGGTTCGTTTGCCTGTTCAGTGTGAAAGCAAACTGGGGTTGGAACAAAGTTGCACCCCTGAACTAAACCGAGTACTTAATTGAACCTTGTCCTGTGGACTAATAGGTGTGAAGGCACCCCTAACAAACTGCACCAGGGTTTACTTGCAAGTGAACCTTTTTTCTCCCATTACTGATCAAACTACCGTTTTCCTCCTGCAGAGTGAAGGATTCTGGGAACTGCAGTTTGATGTGTTTGGTCTTCATGATAAAACAGCTCATTCAGCTTTTCTCTTTACACAGATGATGGAATTATCTCATTGGTTCATTCTGACAGGCCACATCATCATCATCATTGTGTGTGTGTTTCTGCAGCATGGAGGTCAATATAAATGCTTGTTCTGCAGAATTAAAAACATCAGCCTGGAGAGTTTATTAAATATCTTTGAATAAGGTCTGCTCAGTACATATCGCTGCTTATTATAAACAAATGTTGCTGAGTCATTCCTGGCATTTTCCATGTTGTTTATTGTATGCTGACACACGCCTGACTCGGAATGATGGCTCATTAAGAAGCTGTTGGAGAATCATTTGTTTTGAGTCAGATGTGTTGCCTCAGGGAAACCACTAAATCCTGGAGCCCACTGGTCCAGGAGGTCCAGAGTTGGTGATCCCTGCTCTGCATGCATTGTGACAGCCTGAAGGAAAATGACATAAAAAGGATGAAATTAAAAGAACAGGATTTACTCAAAGAAATTCCAGAAATGTTGAGATCCAGGTTCTGGGGAGGATCTGTCTCTCCATCAGACCAGTTGAGGTCTGGGTTCTGGGGATGATCCGTCCCTCCATCAGACCAGTTGAGGTCCTGGTTCTTGGGAGGATCCGTCCCTCCATCAGACCAGTTGAGGTCCTGGTTCTGGGGTGGATCTATCCCTCCATCAGACCAGTTGATGTCCTGGTTCTGGGGAGGATCCGTCCCTCCATCAGACCAGTTGAGGTCCTGGTTCTGGGGTGGATCTATCCCTCCATCAGACCTGTTTTCACTGATCTTCAGTCCAGTTCTTGGGTCATGTGACCTACCTCAGCCTTTTCTCCCTGGTTCCTTCCTTAAGAATGGTTTCTTGACAGTCATGTTTCCATGGAGACCATTTTTGATGAGGCTTCTGCCAACAATAGATGGACCAGCTGAAAGTCCAGATGCATGTCTCAGGTTCTGGTTCAGGTCTTAGCTGGATATCAGATCCTGTTCCTCTGCTGTAGACAGTTTTTAGTCCTGACTCTTCTTCTCCTGTCCTCCACGTGTCCAGTTTCTGCCTCCATGCTGAGATAAGCCGAGTTTCCAGCTACCAGCTGTTTGGGAACCTTGTTGCTGCTGAAATCCTGTTTTCTGTCTGTCAGACTGTCTGGTCTCTGCTGATTTTACGCATGAAACTAAAGAAATGGGAACAAAAGAAGCTTTAACTCCACATCCTCACTGAAGCTGCATTTTCATTTGCTTCTGCTGAGAACCCAGAGCCAGCATAGCAACTTAAAAAAATGCTTCACGTCAGTTTGTTTTTACACCAAACAGCCGTTAAAACCATGTCGGCCTTCAAGCCTCAGAGAAACACTTGACATCTTCCTCCTCCTCCACTTTTAGTTTTTCTACCACTTCCCGTGGAGGCGGGAAAACCACACACGGCCTTTTGCCGTGTCATTAACAGGTCAGGTAATTAGTGGGACTCACAGCAGAGTGGATTATTCCTCAGACCTCTTTTTAATCCTGTGCTTATTACTTTGATCCCAAAAGTTAAAAAGACATTAAAGCTGCCGCAGGTACTTTTAAAGCATCATTTGTTTTGAGGGAGCAGAAGTTAATGAACGGAGGAGGAGTTCTTGAGGAGGAGAAGAGGAGTGGCAGGTTATCGTTCATTTAGGTTTAATCTTCTAATGGCTGTTATTGGACCTTTAGAAATACAGAATCAGCCAAACTCACTGAAAAGATGCTGTTAACAAAGAAATGGGTACCTAGAAACACTCCTTCACTACTTCAACATGAAGATCTTTCATTTGACTCGTCGTCTGGTTCACAGCGTTAGAGTGCAGACATTAAAACCAAACCCCTGATTCCGGTCTTTAAACAAGGCCCAGCAGCTCCAAAATGCTAAATTTTGGCTTTTCCCCCTAACAGGTACAAAATGTCCGTCCTCCTGTTTATGTCCAGCAAACAGAATAAAGAGCAGCTCCAGAGTTTACAAGGTCGCCACATTGTTCGATTGGTCAGCGAACGATTGCAGCTGCAGAGAGAAGAAGTCATTAAACACACCTACATGTCCTCAGTCCCTTAAACAGCAGGATTAGATTTTACTGTTTGTTCTCTGAAGTCGACGCCACTGAGCTGTGACCTGCTTCCCGCCAGCAGCATCTGAACGCAGTGATCTGGAAGTTTACCGCATCGTTGTGAGTCATTGAGGGCGAGAGGGCCACCCAACACATCAGATCAGACAAGATGATAAATAAACCTACAGAGACGAGGATATCGCAAGGACAAAAACAGTCAATAAAACAGTCAATTTTAAGTAAATTCACTTCATCATAAAGAGAAGTTTGATCAGATTAAGGTACAATAGAGTTTAAAAGAGACATTCTGAGTAATAAACACATTAGAAGCTCATTTCTGTTTTTTACTGGCTTCCTAAGCACTTCATTTCAAAACATTTCATACAATTGTCTGGAAACCTGCTTCATAGTGAAGCGTTCTTCTTCTTGAGACACAGATTCTATGAAACAGTCTTAAACCATCCACTTTCATTTATTTAAAGTATCCATGGGTGAGACGACAAATTCATCAAATTATTTGGGCAATTTCAATTGAAAATCAGCAAAAAAAAAAAAAAAAAAAGCAAACAAAATGCTCAAGAGATTAAATGGAAAATGTGCAATATTTGCATTAAAACAGAAAACAGTCTCATCAGCATAGAGATGTCATGAAAGCCCGCTAACAGAAAGCAGGAGCAAACAATGAACCAACAAGGAGAAACTGAAACCAATGGACTAAAAACACACAGAGGAACTAACTAGACACAGGTGAGGTGAATGAACAATCAGAACAGGTTAACTAATGAGTAGAAACCAAAAACCAGAACATGAAAGAAAATATCAGTAAACTAAGGGACATTAGGCGGAAATCATGACAAGAGATGAAAATTACAGCCACCTATAACCAGATTGATCGATGCAAGTTTAGAGCAAAACAAATCCCAGAATTGAGCAGGGAAATACCAGTGAGATTAGTAAGATATTAACAAATATATATGTTTATATATACAGTATATATGTCAGAAGACGTGTCAGTGGAATTGAGGAGGTCTTTGAAGTATTCCCTCCACCTACCCACAACGTCCCGAGTCGAGGTTAGTAGCTCCCCATCCCAACTGTGCACAGTGTTGACGGAGCACTGCTTCCCCCTCCTGAGCCGCTGGATGGTGGACCAGAATCTTCTTGAAGCCGTCCAGAAGTAATTTTCCATGGCCTCCCCAAACTCCACCACCAAAGCCACGTTCCGCTTAGCCTGCCGATACCCATCTGCTGCCTCCGGAGTTCCACAGGCCAAAAAGGCCCAAGAGGACTCCTTCTTCAGCTTGAGGGCATCCCTCACTGCTGGTGTCCACCAATGAATTCGGGGATTGCCGCCACAACAGGCATCGACGACCTTATGGCCACAGCTGTACAGCGGTTGGCCACCTTGACAATAGAGGCATGGAACACAGCCCACTCGGACTCAATGTCCCCCGGCCCACCCGGGACATGGTTGAAGGTCTGCCGGAGATGGGAGCTGAAACTCTTTCTGACAAGGAACTCCGCCAGATGTTCCCAGCAGACCCTCACAACACGCTTGGGCCTGCCAGGCCTGACCGGCATCCTCCCCCACCAT
>JBAMHW010000024.1:1884629-1899063 GCA_037177495.1 Rhadinocentrus ornatus | reverse complement strand
ACAGACTGGTTTATACTGGGATTAAAGCTGCTACAGACTGGTTTATACTGGGATTAAAGCTGCTACAGACTGGTTTAAACTGGGATTAAGGCTGCTACAGACTGGTTTATACTGGGATTAAATGCTTCAGCTGCTACTTGCAGACCAAAAATATCTTGGAGTTTAAATGTTAAAGAGAACCTGCACTGGAGTTATTGTTGTTGTCAGGGAGATGTCGTCATTCAAAGAGCTCAATTGAAGGAAAACCGAAGAAGAAACAACAGAAATCAGCTTCCTTACATTTTTGATGGCTGTATCCCGTCAGGATGCGATGGACCTCCTTTCCATCAGCCCTGTGTTTGAGAGTGGGAGTGCCCCTCTGGTTTATCGGACAGGCAGCTTCCAGGACACACGTCTGCTTAAATCAGGCCCTCCACACCTCATCGCAGCTTGTTTCTCACCCCCACAATGTGTGAATCACAGTCTGATGTCAGCTCTCATCCCCAGCTGCAGGCTGGAAGACTTCATCTACTCACAGAGAACCATCTCCTGGTGCAAGATGTGGCTTTGCATCCGAGTTAAATGCTTGTGACTGTGACGTGCTGATCTGGTATTTCAACTCAAACACCTCATAGCCAAACCTGTCGTTGCCCTGCAGCACTTCTTCTCTAATGGCTTTAAAAAGTAAAGTTATAGCAAGGTAATACAGAATTATAATAAATTAACATACATGCTTATAACAAACATGCACAGTGTTGAAATTTTTATCAATTCCTGCTCCACTACTTCCATCTACCAGGCTGTAGTAGAGAGGTGGGTTAGGGAAGATTCTGCTTTAAACTACAAATACATGGAAAATGCATTTAAAGACTACAACTTAAATCTGAGTGGCCACATTTTCTTCTTACATTGTGGGCCAGAAATAATCCACTGCTAATTTTAACTGATCAGAAAAAATCTGAATGTTGTTTAACTAAACTGAACCAGACGTAGAAGAGAAGGTGATGGATTGTTTCCTCAGCATCACATCATGCAGGTTGCATATTAGTAGGCAAGGGGCCGGTTTCAAAGACCAGGCTTAGAGTAGACCAGGACTAGGCCCTAATCTGTGCTAGTTAAACCGACAAATTTATGTCACTTTACTAATCTCGGTTTAAGTTTAAGTAAGTCTGAGACTCCTGGAGTCCTAGATTAACACTCTTTGTTGTACTAAAGCAGTCTGGAGGAGTTATTTAATTAAAATAAGTCAGTGGATTCCTCCTGCATGCAAGCAGTCTTGTTCTGGTTCATATTGATCTACAAATAACCCAGATAGTCCATGTTCCCCCACAAAAATATCTAAGCAGACGTTAAACCTCGTATAAGATTCTACTTAGTCTTATATTAGTTTACTATCATCCCTGTTGCAACTGGTTTAGTTTTAGCTGATTTTGGATTACACTAAAGTAAAATTAATTTAAGCCAAGTGTCTGATTGAAATCAGCTATGGGAATAGTCTTAAACCCCGTTTCTGAAACCGGACCAAGATCTCGGAGAAGAGACGGGACGAAGACGATGCTAGGTTAGCCGTCATTTGGGGAGATCTCGGAGAAGAGACGGGACGAAGATGACGCCAGATTAAATTCAACAACTGCCATCTTGAATAAAACTTCCTGGAAAAAGATCTGTGGGACGTCCCTGGATAAATAAATAAAAGAATAGGATGCTGGTTTTGGGAAAAGATTTCTCTGAGATTTGAAATACACTGATAATATCAACACAATGTCACAATCATGGTGGAAAAAAAGGATAATTTCAGGTCTGCAGCTAACTAGAAGGAGATCTTTTTGTATAAAAGAGAACAGCAAGCAACGATGAGTGCATGAAGCATCATGGATCCTCTCACAAAAAGCCTCGGCTTTTGTTCCAGGCAGCGGCTGAAATCATAAACACGTCTCATTTTCTCCTCCATCAAAAGAAACTGAATCCAGTCATCCTGAGTACTCTTAGCCGCCATCACCACAAAGCTACTGAGTTCATGCAAAGACTGAGGGAGTCGCCTCTCTCTTTCAACACCTTTTCTCTTTCAACATCCTCTTTTCTACATAAAAAGACCAAAACTCTGACTGTACAAGTCAGTTTCTGTTTTCTTTGCACCAGCTTGTAAATGTGCATAAAAACAGCTTTTCCTCCCACATATGAAACCCCTCTGAGAGCCTCGGCTCTAACCCTCCCCCCACGTATCCTCTTCTCAACAGACACAACCTTTGGCTTCGTTGAGCCGCTGCCTTTATTAATCCATCCATCCATTTCTGACTCCATTCATTCATCCCCCTGATCCATATCAGCTCTGAAGTGCAGCCCTGCTCTCATTCACATAGAGACCACCGCTTCCCGCTGACTGAGCTGTCATGTTCAGGCTCCAGCAGGTAGTTGCGTGGTAACAGAGCGAAGCACCGCGGTTAGCATAAGCGAGAGGGATCAGTGGGAGCTGCGGATGGTCTGTCCAACCTTGCAGGCCTATCCAGCTTCTTAAAGAGCAACAGAGCTGGAGACGGCATGTGCAACGTGGCCTGCTGGTTTGCAGTTAAACCTGCAGCGTCTGAAGGGCTCTGATCTGAATCCTGGCCTCCTCAGACAGTTGAACAGAGACAACATTTTTATTTTAATATAAACACCTGCTGGGGAATCATTCCCCCAAAAATTAAGTCTGAAGGTCATAAAGTATTTATGTGCTCCAGGACAACAACAGATTTTTTTCTGCTTTATGTAGGAGAGCAAGGAAAATTAGCCTTATTCCAGCACTCTGGGTTTCAACCAGAATGATGTTTTCTGTCACCACTCGGTAATGGAGCAGCCGAGATGTCACTTATCGCAATAGAAGGATAACTGGAGTTGTTCAGCTGTACCAGGGGCCGTATGGAGCAAGGAAATGTGCTGGCCAAGCCCAACCCCACAATCCAACATGGCCGCCATGTACATTAAAAACGAAGGCTGTCGAGGCTCCGTCTCCTCCTCAGGAGAAGTGATTCTACCTGCTTCCACCCACCATGACTGCTGTTCCTGTTCATAATAAACTTTTGGTATTGGGTTCTTGTCTTTTATCTCTGAGGGAAAACTGATTTCTGTGTTATTCAGATTAAAACTTTTCTTCTGTTTTCTATGGACTCGTTGTTACACCAAGCAAATGAAGTAAATAAAGGCCAAAGTCTAAACTTTATGATGCTTCAAAATCACTAATTTCCCCCTTTTCCCCCTCGCACACTTGAAATTTAAATCCGGCTTCCAGCTCTCTCTGTGGACCTGGTCTTAATCACTACAACCCCTGTCTTCTGAGGACCCTTCCTTCTTTACGTAGTGCTATGATCTTCGCCTTCCCTCCTATGAAGTTGATTGCGCGGCGTCTTGCCCATCCGGAATCAGCTCCTAGAGCCGGCTCGTTATTGTGCACATCACGACAACGTCATTTTAGTGTGCCGTAAGGACACGCCCATAAATCCATGCCACGCCCAAGTCCGTGTCCAACAGCTGTACCTCGTTAAATAAACTAATGCCTTTAATTTTGTACAAGTATTATATGTATTTCCATAGAAATTGTTGCTCTATATTTAAAGTATTTTTCGTTTCATACTGTTGAGACAGGATGGGGTAATTTACACTTTCGTGGCTAAAACTACATTATAAGGTAGCACATTTTTATGTTCTGTTACAAAAATGTAGATTAAGGATCGTTACACTAACAAACTGAGTTTTAGGAAAAAAACACACATTTTTCTGTTCTGACCGGGCAGATCGACTGATAAACCTATAAATTCATTTTCCGAAGAGAAACAGTTCTGCTGGTGTCCTTGTGAAGCTTTATCAGTGTGCGAGCCTCTACTTCTGTTTCTGGTTTGGAGTCTTTGCAGCTGCATTCTGCACCAGATAGTAAAACAGGTAAAAAGTCTAAACCAGTGTGTTACAGTGCTGGTTGAAGGTAACGTGGAGCCCCAGGCAAACCTCAACTGTGGCGCCTGCGAAAACAAAAAAATGTAAAAAAATGCAGGCGTTTTGTCAAGTTTGGCCCTTCATCAGGTTTTTACATTGAACTGATTCACTTTAAAAAACATTTAAAATATTAAACAAAACATCTCGAAATGCTCTCACAGTTTATCACATAACCGACTAATTATTTAAAATAAAGCACAATGATGAGATTTTACTGGATTCTAATGCTACTGACACCAGCAGAAACAACAAAATCGATAAATCTTTGGTAGTTTGGTAATTACTTAAAATCCTCATGATGAAAAATATTGCATTATCATTTATTTAACATGGTCCACGATTAGTTCCTCTGTAGGACTAATCACTTTGTGTGGGGCTGGGCTTCAACTTTTCCAGTACAAAGTGGCACATTCATATTTTAATAATCTTCTGTTTTCTCACTTTTGGTTTAACTTTTATTAATTACCATTTTATGGATATGGATGCTAATTAGCAATTTGCTAAATCAGGCATATTTAAGACAAAATTACATGTTCATTAATATGCATTGTCCCATTCAAATAAGCAATTAAATACATTTTTGTCTTCATTTTTGCATTTTAAATTCTTCTTTACAAGTTTCACTACAGGCTAGCAGCTAGCTGAGTCTCCTTCTGCTTATTGGAGTTTGTTGAACAACTGACACATTACCGCCACCAAGTGGTAGGAGGCTACATTGCAAGTGAGCTTCTCATGATAATGGTAACATTTATCCTGTGTTGATAAGGCGGTAACTACACAAAACTACCGACGGTTTATGCCGCTTCATTTGGATACTTATTTACTTCATCAATTGGAAGAAGCAAGAGCGCAACCTGCAGTGTAGTAGCTTTGGCTTGCAAGTAGGCTTTATTACTCACATCATATTAAAAATCAGAATTTGGCCTTATCTCTGCCAGAGAAGCGGATTTTGGCCATGTAGGTGCTTTGTTACAGCAGTGAACCAAATCCACCAAAAAGCATTTTATCCTCCTTATGCATGACATTCTGATTTCAAGCCTTACATTTAGACCAGGCGTGTCCATCTCTGGTCCTTGACTGCTGCAGTTCTGCAGGTTTTAGATGTTTCCTGATCCATCACTCATGAAATTAAATGCCTCTGCTTAAAAGCTTGTTGTCAAGTTCTGATCAAGCATGTTGATCCATTAATCAGATTCGGGAGGAAACATCTAAGACCTGCAGGTCAGCGGCCCTTGATGACCAACTTTGGACTCCCCTGATTTAGAGGATGGTTGCAGGGTGACCCCATATAATATATCACACAACCACTCAGTCTTTGCATCTGACATTCTGGTCCACAGTCATTACCAGTTGGTGGTGAAAGTGCTGCTGGCTGGTGTCTGTTTGGTTGCTTGTTTACCTGCACAGCTGAGTCACAGGAGGGGCAAAGTGTGATGGAGAGGCACTTCAGACATCCAGGTCGCTGCTCTGATGAAATGCAGAAGCACATCCTTCAGAGGAAAAGAACTCTAAAGTATCTGCGCTATAACACTAGTTTATATCAACAGATACTCACGTTGCTATAGATATTATCGATATTTGGATCAGTCTGCCCACCACTAGTTCAAAACTAGGATTGGGAACCATCTATCTGAGATCTCACCAGCCAGTAAGTCAGTTCAGTGTTGACTCTGGGCTTATCTTTTGCTTTGTCTCTTTCTCTCTTTCTTTTCCTTGCTTTCTCTAATAATGAGGAGGTGACATCCGCCGTGAAGCGAAATGCAGCCGTTAGGTGCTGCTCCGTGCTGGAAGAACATGGCCGTTGGATGCTGCACGGCAACGACGACTCCAGGAATGAAAGACGGAGTTTTACAGTCACAAAGATAGGCAGTGTTGCTTTAAGCCAGCAGATTCCTTTCAGAAGAATAGATGGATGAAAAAAATAGCACATTTCTGAGTAACAGAGTTTTTATCTGGACCCAAACTCAGCAGATCATCTCTGGGGAGAACACTTTCCAAATCATTCCCAGGAAGCTAATTGCTAAGGGAACGGTCACAGACATTAATAATAAAAACAAATTTGCTTTACATTTCCCACTGTGATGGGTTATATTAACAGCAACTCTGGTTTGCATCTCATATACATGAATGATCATCATTGCAGCGAAATCTTGGTCCAGAGCTTTAACGTGGAATTAAACTGATCAGTAATACTTTTAAACAAGTGGCTTTCTGCTCCCTATGCAGGACTACTCTACCAACATTGTTTCTGCACAGCTCGTGAATTGTATAAATCCACCATAAACTCACAGTTTCTCTAAGAAACGCCTCAGCTGACACACTGCTGAATGACTTTGCAGTCCTCTGCAGCAGCAATGGTCATTACAGAGATGAAAAGCCGGCTTTTGTCCTCGACCACACCAAGACTTATTATGGGCTTCATTCTTGGAGGAAAAAGTGCCACTTGCAGAATGTGAGTGCCCAGATTAAATGCTGTCAGTCATTTGCAAGTGAAAAGGTGATATATCAAGATGATAATGACCGGGCTTAAGGGGAAGGAAAGAGAGGGGAGGGGGAGCGTATAATTATCCCGGCACCCCTTCAGATTTCTTTGTATTTCCTTTATTCTTTATAGCTGCTTGTGTGTGTGCTGGATGCAGATAAGAAATTAGGTAACAGACGGACGAAACAAGCTGCCGCCATCGTTTTGTTGTGGTTTTAGTCGGATCGACATGTTTGCATTTAGTTTCAACCAGGCCTGGACTGGCCCACGGGAGAAGCGGGACAATTCCTGGTGGCCTGGACCAGAAAGTGGACTGACTGGCCTGCTTGTAAGAAAACAAAGCAAACAAACAAAAAAGCCCACTGTGCTTTACATCGTTCAGTGAAGCTGAGTTAATGGTTTCTCTGTCATGTGCAAATCAAACGAGACTTAGATGTGGATGGTAATTAGCTTTACTGTGGTTATATCAAAGGAAAGGAGTCAGCCATAACACGGGACGGTGGGGGTCCACAGCTTTTTAGTAGTTGCACGAAGGGGGTGCCGAGAAAAAATAGGTTGGAAACCACAGTTCCAGATGCATGTAGGATTTCAGGTAATGAAACATTTGGGTTTTAGTTTCAAGCCTTGTGTCTTCTGTCTGTTAACATCTCTGAAAGGAATCTGATTACTTTTAATCATTATGGTGCATTCACACTGAAACTGTTTCGTCGTTTTTAAACGAACCCTGGTCCGCTTTCACAGATGGTACCGTATGTTGGAGTAAAGGGAACGGGTATTCACACTCTGCTGGGACTAAAGAAGCTAGCTCTGGTCCGCTTTAAAACCATGACTTTTGGTTTAGGTTGCGACGTCCGTTTTATCCAGTAACAAACACGGTGGAGAAGGCATGATGATGTTCATTCTCGGAAAGGTGGACGGTGGACTATGCGGCCATTGAAAATGTTGCAGCTTCTTCTTCTGTGGTCCTGTCATGGTTTGAACATAGCGGTACCGCTCAACACTGCCCCCACGGTTTCCAGCAGTACTACTCGGTTTGCTCTGTCAGAGTACGGATCTGCAAGGGCCCAGAAAACGGAGCATATTATCTACATAAATTACGCCAAAGATGGATGAAATGTTCTGTGTCCATTGTTAGTGGTGAGAATAAGTAGGCCTTTACTTTCCCAGGTGAGCTTCATTATTGGAAAACTACTGAAGGAGGTCATTACACATTAAGCCAATCCCAGTTTCCATACAGTCTGAGAAAAAGAACAATATTTCTGCAAATAAAAGGAGCAAAATAGTAAAATGTCTTGTGTGTAAAGAAAACTTTGGACATTTTGGGAAAATTTCATTGTAATGTTCAATAAAATGAGTGTGATTCAGAGAACAAACAGGTTTGTTCGGATAAAGACAGAAGAAGGAAAGTCTCCGCCAAGAAGATGCATCGTATTCAGGGAGCAGCTGTTAAAAAGCCACTGAGCAGCATGAAGGTAATAGAAGCTGCTAGTAAAACTATCCAGGCAGGATGCTCCAAAGGCTGTGTCTGGGGGTCCCATAAATGACCTCTGTTACATCCTGAATTGCTTGGATAGGCTCCCCGGGCAACATGTCCGTGTCTCACCCTGCCTCTCGCCTGGGAATCGCTTGGATAGGCTCCCCGGACGACCTGTTCGTGCCTCAACCTGCCTCTCGCCTGGGAAGCGCTTGGATAGGCTCCCCGGGCGACCTGTCCGTGCCTCAACCTGCCTCTCGCCTGGGAAGCACTTGGATAGGCTCCCAGGGCGACCTGTCCGTGTCTCACCCTGCCTCTCGCCTGGGAATCGCTTGGATAGGCTCCCAGGGCGCGCTGTCTGTGGCTCACCCTGCATCTCACCCGGGAATCGCTTGGATAGGCTCCCCAGGTGACCTGTCTGTGCCTCACCCTGCCTCTCGCCTGGGAATCGCTTGGATAAGCTCCCAGGCCGACCTGTCCGTGGCTCACCCTGCTTTTCGCCTGGGAATCGCTTGGATAGGCTTCCCGTGCGACCTGTCCGTGGCTCACCCTGCCTCTCGCCTGGGAATCGCTTAGAAAGGCTTCCCTTGCGACCTGTCCGTGCCTCACCCTGCTTCTCGCCTGGGAATCGCTTGGATAGGCTCCCAGGCCGACCTGTCCGTGCCTCACCCTGCCTCTCGCCTGGGAATCGCTTAGATAGGCTTCCCGTGCGACCTGTCCGTGCCTCACCCTGCTTCTCGCCTGGGAATTGCTTAGATAGGCTCCCAGGGCGACCTGTCCGTGCCTCACCCTGCCTCTCGCCTGGGAATCACTTGGATAGGCTTCCCGTGCGACCTGTCCGTGGCTCACCCTGCCTCTCACCTGGGAATCGCTTGGATAGGCTCCCCGGGCGACCTGTCCGTGCCTCACCCTGCTTCTCGCCTGGGAATCGCATGGATAGGCTCCCCAGGTGACCTGTCTGTGGCTCACCCTGCATCTCACCCGGGAATCGCTTGGATAGGCTCCCCAGGTGACCTGTCTGTGCCTCACCCTGCCTCTCGCCTGGGAATCGCTTGGATAAGCTCCCAGGCCGACCTGTCCGTGGCTCACCCTGCTTTTCGCCTGGGAATCGCTTGGATAGGCTTCCCGTGCGACCTGTCCGTGGCTCACCCTGCCTCTCGCCTGGGAATCGCTTAGAAAGGCTTCCCTTGCGACCTGTCCGTGCCTCACCCTGCTTCTCGCCTGGGAATCGCTTGGATAGGCTCCCAGGCCGACCTGTCCGTGCCTCACCCTGCCTCTCGCCTGGGAATCGCTTAGATAGGCTTCCCGTGCGACCTGTCCGTGCCTCACCCTGCTTCTCACCTGGGAATCGCTTGGATAGGCTCCCAGGCCGACCTGTCCGTGCCTCACCCTGCCTCTCGTCTGGGAATCGCTTAGATAGGCTTTCCGTGCGACCTGTCCGTGCCTCACCCTGCTTCTCGCCTGGGAATTGCTTGGATAGGCTCCCAGGGCGACCTGTCTGTGTCTCACCCTGCCTCTCGCCAGGGAATCGCTTCAATAGGCTCCCAGGGCGACCTGTCCGTGCCTCACCCTGCTTCTGCTTCTCGCCTGGGAATTGCTTGGATAGGCTCCCAGGGCGACCTGTCCGTGTCTCACCCTGCCTCTCGCCTGGGAATCGCTTCGATAGGCTCCAGCTTCCCTGCAACCATTAACTGAAATAACTGGTATAGAAAATGAATGACTTATCATGACAGGTCCACATATTGATGTATCCTCAGGCAAGATACCGAGTCCCATGTTGGCCCCTCAACATGTTCCTTATAAGTAGTTTTTAATAAAAAGTGTCTGCTCAGTGAATTAAGTGTGCGGGTACATTATGAAAAAGAGGAAGAGAATATATAGAAAACATGACATGGGAAACAAGTGTCTGAGCTACACTGCAGATGAAAACTATCTGGCCTTTAATTCTGGATGAATATCTGGATGAAAAATGAGCAACTTAAAAGACTAATCTGTTTTCAAAAGTAATTTTTCTTTTCATGACAATTTCACCCTTTTAACTGAGAGACCTGAGTAGCATCCAAGAACAAAAGGGAGCATCTGTTATTTCAGGACTCCTGCAGTTCATCTAGTGAAGCTTAAATTGTAGTCTTAAATGGTGATGTCAGTCAGATAAAAACATGTTGATACCAACATGTCAGTCAGTTCCAGAGCCAGTATGATGATGGGTGAAGTTACGACTGGGAGAGCTTCATAATTTCACAAAGGGTGTTGTTACTTTTTTTGCATTTTCAATGCCAATCTGAACTTCCTTTGGTTAAATGAAGACAAAACTGAAATAATAGACTTTGGAGCCAAAGGAAGAAAGATTAAAAGTCAGTTCTCAGCTTCAAACAGCAAAGTTTAAAACTAACAACAAAGCCAGAAATCTGGGACTAGTCCTGGACTGGATTTTAGCAGTTATATTAGGACAGTTGCGAAGTCGGCCTATTATCACTTAAAGAACATATTGAGTATTAAAGGACTGATGACTCAGCAGGATTTAGAAAAACTTGTCCATGCATTTATCTTTAGGAGACTGGACTACTGTAATGCTGTCCTCACAGGTCTCCCTAAAAGCTCCACCAGACAGCTGCAGTTAGTCCAGAACGCTGTTGCTCCAGTCCTCACTAAGACCAGGAAAGTGGATCCTAGAACACCAGTCCTCAGATCTTTACACTGGCTTCCTGTCTGTCTAAGAATTGACTTCAAAATCCTGCTGTTAGTTTAGAAAGACCTGAATGGTTTAGGACCAAAACACATTCAGGATCTTCTGGTTTGTTAAGAAATAACCAGATCCCTCGGGTCATCAGGGTCAGGTCTACGTTCTGTTCCCAGAGTCAGAACTGAACATGGAGAGGCAGCCTTCAGCTTTTATGCTCCTCACACGTGGAATAAACTCCCAGAAAACTGCAGGTGTGCTGACTCAGCAGTTTTACATCAGGGTTAAAAACTTTTCTATTTGCTGCTTTTTATCTGTTAATTAACTGTATTTTGTCTTTTTTTTATCTATTTTATTGAGGTCTTTTTGTTTATGTTTTTATCTAATTTTCTTTTATTTCTTTTGAAGTCAGTTTTTAAGGCACTTCTTATTGCTTCCTGCACCCGCTGTGATGCTTTTAATGTTTTATATAAAGCACTTTGAATTGTCTTGTACATGAAATGTGATATACAAAGAAATTTGCCTTGCCTTACTTTTTTGAGACCTTTCCACTGGGTCCCAGGCTTATCGATGCGACTCTAAAAGTTGGAGCATGACTCTGTAATCCATTGATTGAACAAATCATCACTTCCTGTGTGACTCGGCCCTTCTTTTAAAACTCAAAGTTTTTATTCTTTGATATTTCATTTATCTCAAGTACCTCCTGCAGTACTCCGTAGTACTCCCCATTAAACAAACCACTAGGAGGAAGGCTAATTCTATAAAGTTTTCATCTCCAGGCAGGTGAGTCTGGGAAATATTATAATTTAGGCCCTTACTAAGTCGAAAGTCTACTATAACATTTTTTTTTTAAATTAAAATAAATCCTTTGTTCATCTTTGAATTTACATCTGGTCTAGACTAAGCCCAGGCTGTCCTTTAAGCTATACACATCCCTGCCCACAACTGAGCTCTTTGGGTCCTTTATTCGTAGCCGCCCCCTCCCGCACAATACAACCTTAAAACTGCTTGCTCCTGCAAGTTTAGTGTTACCTCCCACGGGATTAAGCAAGGTTCTGATGCAGGTTTTTCCCCCTCAATAAGGTAGTGGTTTGATGAGGGACACTTGGATCAAGATACGTATTACCTTGATTAGTAAAGGTGAACTTGATTATTTTTACTGAATTTAAATGAGCCACTCACCAAAGTGAATCGGGTTTTTGAGTCAGTTACCCAGAGAGAACGCTGAAATCTACACGTACAGAAAAGCTTCGCCTGCTCCCATTTCCAACTGATTCATACCACTAAAACCACTGACTGAAACAAGAAAATAATCCAGTTCATTACGGTGCAGATCTCAAAGTGAAAGCATTTATTTTTCTTTCTCTAACTCGCACATCAAATAAATATAAATTCAACACCTCTTAGCCTCTTAGTCCCTGTTAGCATTAATCTATTTTTTAATCTTAATTTAAAAAATCTATTGATTTTCGCTTTTTCATTATATTATTAATTGCAGCAGTAAAAAGTAATAATTTAGACACTAAACTTCTAGTTTATCTTCAGAACAAGCAGTGGAGGAACTGACTAAATAAATTTTTCCTGTAGTCTGCTTATTATCTTTGGAAGACAAACATTACATTTAGACTGAGTTTGTTCGGACTATCGGAGCAGAGCTTCAGAGCTTCAGCTCAGGAGAGAAAGTGGAGCTGAGAGCCGGGAGTCTGCGCTAGGCTACATGCTGTAGCAGCACTGATTCATTCATGCTACGAGTCAGCGTCAGGAATCTGTAAGCTTAGCGAGTGATTCGACGCTCACAGGAAGGGGGAGGAGTCTATGTGGGAGGGAGTGAGGAAGGGAGGGGGAGAATCGAGCGATGCTAACTGTTAGCTAGTGAGCGATTCCTTGTGAGTGTGGCTGCATTTTTAATTTAGTAATTTCTTCCCATGATATCTCAAGCAATCTGCAAAATATAATTAAGATCCTCATTATTGTTTAAATGCTAGAATGAAATAATTCCACTCCACTCCCAGACCTCCCACGCATGTTTCGTAATTAATGGCCTAAATTTTATGTGTTTATGTATTTATTCTCTGCATGTCTTCTGTTGTAATTTTAATGGCTGCTGCGGGGGGAGAAGGAACAATAAAGTGCAGTGAAATCCACACCTGGGTGTTTGTGGCTGTGCTTTATAGCTCCATAAAATGTCAGTGAAAACACGAAGTCAGCCTCTCAGGTTGTGAGCAAACCTCACGCATCAATAAGCAACACACTAGTTGCTCCTAAAACTCTAGACAGGATCAGACTATTTAAATAAACCAGGTCCTCTTTAGCCGGTGATGCCAGCTGATGGCGATGCGGTGCTAGTCGCCATGGAGATGAGAAGTAATTTGGCAGATCAATATTTGCAGAGAAAAGTGGAATGATGAAATGCATTTGCTGGTGGGACAAAGACCGATGGAGGAAGAGAGGGTGGTGCATTCCTGAGGAGTCTTATTTCAACAGATTGTTACTGAGAACAACCTGAACCTGCTCGCAGCAAAGTGAATGCCAGCCAATGTGAGATCCCACTATCAGACTGCACATCAGGACAAAGAGTCATTCAGACTGACAAAACCATGTGGAGGATTAGATCAGCTCGGAGGTGGAAAGTTAATGTCACACACATAAACAAGACATTCACTTTTTAATTATTTCAACACACTATATCACTCTAACCTCCAAGTGTTTTACACTAAGTTTATTTTATAACAGACACGCTAATGCATTAAGAATCTCTCTCTCTTTTTTATTTAAATGTAGTGTGGTTCAGCTCGGCTATAATGGTGGAGAAACTACTATCATGGTCACAATGCAGCCAGAAGGTAACCAATGGGGAAACTGGAGGGTAATTCTGAGCAGGGTTTAGTCACAGGCTGAGAGAAAGCGTGAGACTGCATAGATATCGGCTCTCTCTGGAAAAAGCTCAGGTTTATATCTTGCCTGAAGATAAAACTCCATCAGCTCTGATAATTTCCGGTGCATCTTCTTTCTTCTTTGACTTAGAGTTTTTGATTCCAGTAAAACTTTGTGAGTACTTTACATTGTGTTGGAAACTACATCTTAAGTCCATTTCTGGCCCAGAGTTACTTCTGAAGTCTTCCTCATTGCCTCAGGAAAATGTGAACTCCTTAAACTCCTAAAGCTGAGAACCAGACAGGCTCTAAGGTTTGATAAATCATGTTGGCCAATGGCATTGTTAAAAAAAAAAAAAAAGAGTGAGAGAATAATAATATTAAATACAAATCTATATTGTGGACATGAAGTCAAAGCAACGGTGGAAGAACTTGAGCTCTCCTCCCTATTTTCCCACAGTTTAAAGTTTAAAAAGCGCCAGTCCGGTAGTAAAAGCTGCTTTATAGGAAGACATTCGCAAACAGCATTTACAACTGTGTCTGCAGAAGTTGTAAAAGGTTTTATTAGAAACCCGCCTTTATAAACACTGGTCAGCAGTCACACAAAATTCATCTCAGGTCTCTAATTTCAGTCTCCTCGTCTCCTCTTCGCCTTCTCCCGCCAATGTTTCCTCCTCGCCTTCTCCTGCCGACGTTTCCTCCTCGCCTTCTCCTGCCAACGTTTCCTCCTCGCCTTCTCCCGCCGACGTTTCCTCCTCGCCTTCTCCCGCCGACGTTTCCTCCTCGCCTTCTCCTGCCAACGTCTCCTCTTCGCCTTCTCCTTCCAACGTCTCCTCTTCGCCTTCTCCCGCCGACGTCTCCTCTTCGCCTTCTCCTGCCAACGTTTTTTCCTCGCCTTCTCTTGCCGACGTTTCCTCCTCGCCTTCTCCCGCCGACGTTTCCTCCTCGCCTTCTCCCGCCGACGTTTCCTCCTCGCCTTC
>JBAMHW010000024.1:1874302-1884529 GCA_037177495.1 Rhadinocentrus ornatus | reverse complement strand
ACGTTTCCTCCTCGCCTTCTCCTGCCAACGTCTCCTCTTCGCCTTCTCCTGCCAACGTTTCCTCCTCGCCTTCTCCTCCCAACGTCTCCTCCTCGCCTTCTCCTGCCATCGTCTCCTCCTCGCCTTCTCCTGCCAACGTTTCCTCCTCGCCTTCTCCTGCCAACGTCTCCTCTTCGCCTTCTCCTGCCAACGTTTCCTCCTCGCCTTCTCCTACCAACGTCTCCTCCTCGCCTTCTCCTGCCAACGTCTCCTCTTCGCCTTCTCCTGCCAACGTTTCCTCTTCGCCTTCTCCTGCCAACGTCTCCTCTTCGCCTTCTCCTGCCAACATCTCCTCCTCGCCTTCTCCTACAAACGTTTCCTCTTCGCCTTCTCCTGCAAACGTCCGAACACCTGCAAATTACTCAAAGCTATATATTTTCAAGAAGAGACAAGGGTTGCTGGAGAAGTGATGATGTCTGCCACCTCGCCTCCTCTTTCACATCTCTGATGGGAGGCTCTAAGATGTGAGGAGGAGTGAAGGGGAGCAATGGAGTGTATGCAACCTGAAGACATAAAGCTGCAGGAAAACAAGACAAACATGATGTGCGACCTCGATGATGCACTGTAGTTCTCTCTGAGATGAGAGAACGACCTGTTGATTGCGATCCAGTTGGACGTCAGTTTGAGAGACTAATATTTATTTATTTAATTTTTTTTCCCACATTGCTGTTGGTCCAGTGTCACATGCATATAAAGAGAAAACATGCATTTATAAAAAAAATTAAAGCTCTAACTAGTTTAAAAAGGGAAATATGGTACCTGCACCGGGTAGAGGATCCCAGGTCTACCGCACCGGGGAGGACCCTAAGGTTCAGGCTGTGCAAAGAGGCCCCTGAAATAATCCAGCACCTTACAGCAGGGTGCAAGATACTGTCAGGCAAAGAATACATGGAACGCCATAACCAAGTAGTCGCCATAGTGGACAGAAACATCTGCGCAGAATATGGACTGGAGACCCTGAGGTCACAATGGGAAACACTTCCCCAGGCGGTGGAGAATGAGAGGACCAAGATCCTGTGGGACTTCCAAATACTGACCAACAACATGGTGGTGGCCAACCAACAGGACATGATGATGGATAAGCAGCAAAGGAAAGCCTTAGTGATGGATGTAGCCATCCCCAACGATGGAAATATGGATGTGTTTTGTGGAACAGTCAGATTATAATCAGCTGATCTGACCCTCTGCTCAGTGAGCTGCAGAGAAATGGCTTCCATCAATCCGAGGCTGCAGTGTGTGATCTCTGATTCTGCTCGTTAATGTGACTCTCGGCTGTCGCATTGTTTTCAATTTTGCCTTGAACTTGCCTCAAACTATCGTTTAGTCTTCATGCACTGATAAAAGTAAAAAAAACAAACATTTTGTCTGGGCTCTGAAATGAAATCTAAATGAAATTCAAACAACATACCTCTTCTTCACCCAGACAACTGAAGTAAAAAGCATAATCTTAATAAATGATGTACAACAGGAACTGCCTGTTCTCCTCTCACCTTCTGGTTTTTCTGAGTCTGTCATTATAAAAATATATTTCAATTAAAAAAATACTGTTGAAAGTGGCCAAGTATCCTCATTCATGTGTCTGTTTGCTTAATTATTTCTTTTGTCTGCAAAAAAAAGCTGCAGCTTAGCAGTTCTTAAATCTCTTTAATGAGTCAACAGTACTAAATAAATCTACTATTATCTAGAATTCTGGACTAAATAATGACTCAGATTTATGCCTCTTTATAATTGTACTTCTTTAATGGCTCAATATCACGATAAAAACAAAGCATTATAGTTAAAACATTTATCCTATTTTTTTTCATGAACTCCGTACATTTGCAGATATTATTCTCTTTTCAACTGCCTGTGACTGTAAATTATCTACTCCATAACCTTCAGTGTTATCAAGTCAGTCATTTTAGTGTTGTTCATAAGTTATTATATGGAGAATGTCAAATTTACTTGAATAAATTTCAATAAATTTAAAGTAAATCGGCTACATTTGACCATTTTTTGTCAAATAAATAAACAACTAACCAGGCAACAAAGCTGCAAACAGAACAGTAGAGTAGAGCATTTCTTACAAGATGGCGGTCTCTTCCCAGCATGCAACACAGCATTATGTTGCATGCTAGAAAGGGTATTTTTCACAAAGCACTACAGACTCATCACACAGTACGCTACACCAAAAGTAGGGAAGCTTTACATCCATTAGCATAGCCCCTAATGCATTACACCTGAGTCTGGTAGCAGCTATACAGATGACATTGTATGCTAACGTTAGCTGAATGTTAGCTTACACTAGCTCACGCTAACACCTGGTTAACAAACACTTCTCAAGCATCTCAAACAGGAAGTAGCTAGTGTACTTTTATGCCTTCGAAGCAGGAGAAATTATAATAAAGAACCATTTTTGAGACGAGTGGAATCTAAACAGTTCATTTAACAAAAGTTCTTTGTGGGGAACATGAAATGATGATTATGGGCTATTGAGGATAATTAACCAGGTAAACCTGCAGTCCCTGCTCATAGGTAGACAAAGAAAATAAAAATGACAGAAACACAGGTTTATAACAGCAAAGATGGTTGTATATCGCTGAGTATAAATCTGGAGCTTCTAACCTGCTTATGTACTGGTCTAAAGTCTTCTTCCTCTTCATCAACTCCTCATCTTCACCACATTTCCTTTCACCAAACATCTCCATCTAAAAATAAATCACCTCCTTACAGTGTCTTTCCTTCCTCTTCGTCCAGTGTTTCCTCCAGGATCTCTTCTCCAGATGAATTCACCCTCAGGCCCTCTTGACTTTCACCTCTCTCAACTTAATGCTGTTATCTTTTTCAAATCCATTACGTTAGATGGTTCTTCCTCTTCTTCCTCCTCTCAGCTGTCTGACATTCAGGGCTTTAAGAGGGGGTGTCTGCAGGTTGGCAGCACCTGATGGTTGATGACTAATTTTTGCAGTAGTCGCTGGTGTGCAACTAAAAGTTGCAAAACTTTTCCATTTTCATAATTGGGGCATTATATTTAATTAAATACTACAACCGTGTTTGCTTCAAGTGGACCTGGCATGATCATTTCCACTTATTTAATTCTTAATCTTCTGTATCTCTAGATTAGCTTTGCAGCCAACAAAACTCCAAATTGGAGCTTTCTCCTGGAGGAACCTGAGGGAAATATCTCCTGATTTGTGACATTTTAAGCGTTGCTCTTTGTAGAGCTGAAACAACGTGCACACTCAAGCTTTATTTAATGCTTCAACGTTGCACCTTCATGCAAAATTTCTGTATTTGCAATCAGAAACTCAGAACAAATATACAGAAAAACTAATTTAGTTCATTTGCAGTGTTGCTTGCTTACAAGCACTACAATCATATTTTTCTGAATCATAATAAAGTAGGCAAATAAAAAAATGATGCAATTCTTACCCATAATTTCCAGACCTATGGTAGGGTTTGCCTCATTAATATCAATCAATCAAACTTTATTTATATAGCACTTTTCATGCAGAATTGCAGCACGAAGTGCTTCATGTAATAAAAAAACAGCAGTTTTTGCTTCATAAAGGCATCTTAAAAACACCAGCGGTCACACACAAAGTTTGTCACAGAAACAAATCAAAGCACAAATGCACCTAAACATGCTCTCTTGCACACACACATTAAATGGACATAGACCACCCAGAGCCAGAGGCAGACCGCGCCCACACCATAAACCACAAGGCTACAGTGCAGGGCCTTGTCCACCCAGGCAGGGTCAATCACCATGGCAACAACCCTGCAGTCAGAGCACGGGTAGCTCCTGATGTGGAAGGCCCCTACGAGGAAAACACTGGAGTTAAAAAATAAATAAATAATTTAAAAAATCTGAAAACAGTAAAAATCAAACCAACATGTATAAACAAAATATGTATAGAAAGTTCAGAATTATAAAAGCTACAAAAACAGGCAGCAGTTAGAGAATAAATAAATAAATAAATTAGTAAATAAATAAACAAAAAATAAACAAATTAATTCTAAAATATAATAAGTAAATATTAAAACAGATTAATTTAACACGGGAACAAGCACAGCCATTTCAAAACTGCTGTGATGTGTTCCCGCCCTCTGGCAGACTAGGGTGGCCCAGAGACCCGGGCGATGCAGAAATCCTTAAACCCAAGCCACCAAACCACGAAGACCAGCCTAGACCCACCCCGAGGGGGGCAGAGGAAGTCCCCAGCCAGAGCCGCCTGCAGTCACGGGGCACAGGTCCCAGCGTGTTGTGGGTAATCCCTGGGATCTCCTCCCAGTTAGGAAAGCCAGGAGGCATCCTGACCAGATGCCCGAGTCACCTTATCTGGCTCTTCTCAGTGTGCATGCAGTTCTACTCTGAGCTCTTCCCGGATGACCAAGCTTCTCCATGTTTGCACCCACAGCTGGTGACAGGGTAGGAGCGTAGATCAAGCAGTGCCTTGCCTATCGGCTCCAGACCTACTGCAAGGGCTAGCAATACCACAAGAACTCATTTCTTGAGTTAGAATTATTAAAACCAAAGAAGTTAAAAAACAAGAGAAGTTGTGAATAACCGAATATTTTCTCACGCAGCCTCCTGTTCAGAGGATTGTTGAACTTCTCAGATAGAATTTCTGATGATGAACAAATGTCTTCAGTATTTCTGCTCAACTTTTTTTAAACCAACTGATATCGAAGCAGGTTTTGCTGGATCTTGGGTGCACATTTAAGATGTTTGCCATCTTGAGTTTGGCCACTAGATTTCAGTATTTATTACTTTAAACTCCCTGATGTATGCTGTCTGGACCTGAAGCTACCTGTCCTCACTAAAGCAACCCCAAGGCTGTGCCATTTCCAATCTGAACACTCTGTGAAGACGAGGAGAAATGAGGAAACTTGAGGAGACAGAAGCTGTTAAATCAGAGTCCTCAGGAGATGGAGGAGGAGGAGGAGTAGAGGAAGAGTTTCAGTCTGGTTAATGTGCTGCTTAAAGGCAAGTGGATAGAAGCAGGAAAGGAAGACGACAACCGGAGAGGAGGATGTATACTATTACCTACTGGAGTGTTTTTCACTTTCTTAACCAGAAAATGTGTTGAATTACTGCACAATGATGAAACTAGCAATACTCTGAGGGACGTAATCGGTTAAAAAACGTACAAATCACAACGTATGACCTCAATATGAGGGGTGGAAAAGTAATTTTTTAGATGCAATGCAGATGATGATTCTGAATCAATGAACAAATGTTTAAGACACATTACGCAACTTTCTGACCTTAAACTCTGGCACAGTGACATCTCTTATGTAAGTAAGTATAAAAAGCAGAAAAATGGCAATAATATCGTGATGTCACTCGATTATCTGGGACTTCAGAACAGAGATACGCCACTGCCCACCCGGGGGTGGGGGTGGAAAGGTAACATTGAAGCTGCTGTAGATGCCTCCACCAGAGTCTCTAAACCTTTTATTGACAACCTTGTATGACTGAAGAGGGAGCTGGTCTGGTTCTTTGGTCCATGATTTCATCACAGCTGTGATACACCTGGAAGGCGAGTTGCCCAAGACCCAGATCTGGGACTCTCTGTTGGACTGGTTACTTTTGGAAGTGGACATTTCTGTTCATAATGACTTAAGAGGGTAAATTAAACTGAAGCTTGATGGTTAAGAGTTTACTTGAGGGTGTCGTCCTCAGGGCACCCAGACGGCCAGCAGCGGCCCTGCATGAGACATTTACCTTCTTAACTGGGGGGTCATCTGTAGGATTTTCAGTGTTACAAAAGGGCAGCAAATAAACTCCTCTAATGTTTGACAGTCCACACGGGCATGACAGTTAGAAACAACAAAGGTGTGGAGGAGAAAACCTCTCTCCGACTAAGGGTCATCCTGCCGAAGAGAAGTCAGATGAAGAGACAAACAGAGCAGAGCGAGGAGGTGACAGTATGAGGTTAGATGGCTGAGGTGGGATAAGGAGTGACAGAGGAGCAGCAGAAAGCAGGAGGAACATGGAGGAGCTGACAGGGTGGAGATGACTCAACAAAAGAAGGTCAGCGCTTTCAGACGAGATGGATGGAGTCAGACGAGGAGGTGAGGAACAGGAGGGAGCTGGAGGGGCGAAAGGAGGAGGCGACGCTGTCAGGTTGATTCACCTCTCAAAGTGGAATGAGAAAGAGGAAGTGAGATTTGGGGGGAGTGGAAAGATGATCAGGTTTGTTGTGAGGTGAGGAGATGTGACAGAGCGAGGAGGAGAAACAAAGTGGCGAGGAAAGTGGAAGATGTGACGACTGAAGCGGCATGTGTGGTTTACCTCGGCCTGACGAGATCAGCATAAAGCAGAAGTTTTGTCTCCTCCAAGTTCACACGATGCTTTCAGAGCTGCAGTCTTCCTCTAACGGGACCGCTTCATACTCTGGTTGTATAGCAGCCTTTTCAGTGCATCATCTTTTTCTGACCTGAGGTCAGCTGTTTGTTCCTCAACTTTCCTGCATACACCTCCAGCGGTAAAATGTGAAACCTAGTGCACAAAATTGCAGTCCCCCCCCTCATCTACTAGGGGCTCCAAGCAGAGCAAATCCCCATAGACCCCATGTTAAATAGACCAACTTCACATGTTTAAAGCCTGGTACAAAAATCCATTTTAGGATTAATAGGTCTTATTATTTTCTAACTCATCTGTTTGGATGTTATTTAATCTTGAAATTTGGCATAATTAGGGGCGTGTCCTTTTGATTGACATGTATCCAATATCCGTGGCAAGAAGGGAGAGTGTAGCACAAATGCAGTTTTTAGCCGGCTAACAACGTGCCTTAGCTTTAGCCCACCTACCTTGGTTAGCCGGTTAGCTTACGTTAGATACGAGTTGGCTCAGTTAGCTCTTAGCTACAAGCGGCTCAGAGTTTGATAGACGTCAATCATCCACCCCCACGCTCACAGCCCCCCTCTCAGCTCCGCCACTTTGCCCATTTTTGTAATTTCCGGGATCGACGGCAGGCGTGACGCTGCCAAGATGGTGATGGTGGGAACAACCAACGAGCTTCACTTTTGCCCTTCAGAAACCTACAGTGACGTCACGGAGGCTCCCCCATCTTTTATATACAGCCTATGGTAGAGACCAGGTCATTTTTAGTTTTTAGTGAGTGTGTTTAGGGACTACCACATTTTCACATTGGAGCAGAAAATAAACTATAAAGATCAAAGAGAACCTCGGTATCCACCATGATGATCTAAAACTGTAGGTGTGTCCCATGGTGGTCTAGTCTGCATCTTCAGCTCTACATTTCCACTTTATGCACATCCCAACTTCTCTGGTTTTGGGGTTGTAGCTTCTTACGGTCGCTGTTGTGAAAGTTAGTATCATGAAGACAACCATTCACATCTCCATTACTACAACTAGCGCATCGACAGCATTTCAGTGGAGAATTTTTGGCCTGGACCAGTTTTACATGTCCAGCAACCAATAATGTAATAACGGCCAATTACGTAATAATTTTAGCCATCACACATTATAAATATTGTAAATGTTATATCCCATCACAACTCTATCCAGATCGTGCTCTTACGGTCTGTGCTAGAGCACGGATCTGTGGTAGAGCAGCTGCACATCGACAGAGGAGATGAAGCTAAATGATTGGCTGTCTCATCTGTTACAGATGCAGGGCTACAAAAGCCAGAACAAGCAGGTTACCCCAGCGCTGTCCCCGAGACCAACATTTTATGTGTTTGTACTACTTTCATGCATCTGTTTTTATTTATTTCTTGCCTTTTTATTCCCGGTGCCTTACAAGGAGACGATGCAGTGACAATGACACCATCCTCCTCACCTGCCACCACCCTCCTCCTCCTCACATGACCTCCCCCATCGGAGCTGCTCCTCCCACCTCCTGTTTATTTTCCAGTTCTTGTCCTCGGTGTCCACTCTGCGCTGCTTTAACTCCTCCTCTCTGCGGCAGGTGGCCTGAAACCAACTCTTCTTTAAGATTAAAGTGTCCTTTTCCTCCACAGTGGGCTGAGGAGTCACAAGGGGGCGAAGCATTTAAAGACAAACATCATAAAGCTTTTACAGAACTGAACAAATTGCCTGAAAAAAGGTGCAGCAGAATGTGAAAAACCTGCTTTCGACTTGTAAATAAGACAGTTTCCTGAGTGTGATTTGAGGAGAAAAAGACATCAGCTTTTCAGAGCTCAAGGGGCATCCTGAAATTACCTGCCAGTCCAAATCCTGCAGACTGACCAGTAACTGATGGAGAACAAAAACATTACATCTAAGAAGCTGCATGAAGATGTAGGACTGTTGTTGTGTGCAGAGCTCTGTGTTAAACTCAGGACACTCAGGTAGAAGTCAAACAACTCTGAGAAAACAGGGGTCAAAGGTCGCTCCATGAAGCTGAGCCTCCCCCTGGACATCCAGCCCTCCTGTAGGTCACCTTCTCACCTCTAAACCTGCCTCTCTCCTGACACAGACCTCCTCACTTAAATGGATGGCTGTGGTCAGAGTGAACCTCCTGGGACCACCAGAACAAAGTGTGAAGAGCTGCTCTTTACCTTTACAGCTTCCATCTTTACCCTCTGAAGCCCAAACCTCCTCCTCATCCTCACGCTTCCTAATATTAATTAATCTGACAGTTATTTCCGCAAGACAGTAATGAAAACATTTACTCTTTCTGTCTGTGTTTTAATTATCTGTAGTACTATGCTGCACTTTTCCTTCAAATTAAATGTCACAAAAGATGCTTTACAGAGTGTGAATACAGAAACCTGTAATAGAACAGTAAAAATCAGCATTGGCCTCCTAATGGGCTGGAGTCGCTCCTCCTCCACCATTTCCTAGGTAACTTGCACGATGAGCCGAAAATCGCTGCCCTCCTCCAGCCAAGCAACGGGTGACATTCGTGCATGTGAAACGTTGCGCTCGTTCACGTCGATGTGCACCCAGGGTCTTCTGACGCAACACAAGGAAATAGAAAAATGTACAGTTTTTGTTGCTGTCGCATGGCACTACAAGCAACCAGCGAGGGGCTTCAACGACTGACCAATGAGCTGAAAGCAGGCTAGACATTGTAGTCTGCGAACATGGAGGAACAGGTTCTAGCTGTGTCTGACTTTCCCAGACTTTTAGGCAGTTGCGAAGCGCCAGGGTGAATTTGTGCGGACGTAGGTCCTGCATTTATCTGGATCAGCCTTGAGGTCCGCCATCAAATTCACCATGCTGTGTCGTAGTTAGTAACATAGGATGAGCCTAGGCTTGTCTGTTTCACCGTCTTATTTCTTGGATGTTGGGTTTTGGTTTGTTCCTTTCACATCTTCTCTTCTTCCAATGTGAACTTTCTGCAACACGCAGGGAGCCTTTATCTGCGCATGCATTGCTTTGTTCTGGCTTTGGAGTGTTACTCTTTAGCGCCCCCCACAGCCTTGTAGTATGAACTACAGCGGTTTCATGGGGAATGGAAACCTTTCTCCTAGTTTTCACCACCATTTTCACACCATGTGGACAAAACCCTAAATCTCCTAATACAGGTATGACATTAATATGTTTGTCACAGAGCAGCACCACTACTCCGTCTGACTGTGATCCGCGCATGCACACATGAGCGTCACACATCCGTTCGCACACACACGTCACTTTTTCTCTGTCCCACTGTTTGTAAGAAATGGACATCCGTATTCTTTTTATATTTTCACCACCCCTTTTCTGTATGAGTAGCATAGCCAAGGGTACACACTTGGTGGTAGCGATCTTACGTCTGACACAAAAGCCTGCATCGCGTAAAGGGGGCGTGTCCAAATGAAGCCTGTAGCGAAGTCCGTATTAGTTTCTCAACATCACGTGATCAAAGACAAAGAGGCCCCTTTTTCCCTGATTCACGCGAGTGTCTCGTGTAAAGGCGGATTCATGCTTGCGCGGCGTCTGCGTGCAAAGCAAGAACTGCTCTGTGTAATTCCAGGTGACAGTGAGGTGATACAACACGTGCAGCACTGACGAAAGCAAAATACGTCAGTAGTTTAGGAGTATTTTATATATATGATACATTCCAATAAGATAAGATACAACTTTAATCTGGTGAAATAAAAGACATACAGATAGAGATAAAAATATATTACTTTTTTCATATATTTAATATATTTATAGATTTAAATCAAGTCAAATCAAATCAAGTTTATTTATATAGCCCTATATCACAACAAAGTTGTCTCAGAGGACTTTACAGAAAGAGGTGT
>JBAMHW010000024.1:1832676-1843331 GCA_037177495.1 Rhadinocentrus ornatus | reverse complement strand
CATGAATCCGTTAGCATCTACATGGAGCCATCAGCATCTACATGAATCCGTTAGCATCTACATGGAGCCATCAGCATTTACATGAATCCGTTAGCATCTACATGGTGCATCCATTGGATCTGCTGTTGATTCACAAAGAGCATGAATGCTCAACAGTGGTTAGAAAAGCATCACATTACCTCAAAATATGCAAATAGGGATGACTACTTCTTACAGTTTAGGCAGTTCATATTGTGGAGCCCTAATCTGCATGAGCACAAATGAGACTTTACAATACTATTCTGAGATTTGTTGCAATTGCCAGAATTAGTATGAGACACTTAATTTAGGGACTTGTTACAGTTTCCCTCAAAGGATGAATAATGTCACCTCCATTTTTTATTTCGTTTAATTTTTCAAATGTAAAATGACAGATACACATTTAGTTTTTGACAGATTAGTAAAACATGACTTAATTATCTTGTTCCCATGCACAAGTAATTCACAGCCACGCAATAAAACATATGTCTCCTGATGTGACTGCACCGACTCTGAAGGCGACACATTGGTTTATAGTGTTTGCTTTTAATCAAGTTAAAGGGAAGCAAAATAACAAAAATGCATAAACACAACCTGCAGAAGTCGACAAACAAAGAAAACCTGCAGAGCTTCATGTTAAAACATTAAAAATAATAAAAAATTATGATTCACCTTAAAGCTAATAACACGGATCAAGTCTCAGGTTTTATTGGACACATCTTACACACCGTGACAGGTAATAAACAGAAAACCATGACATTCACTGCAGCCAGAATCTCTGCTGAGAGGACAAGCAACTTCCCCTCTGACAAAAGAAACATGCTTAATAAAACTTGTTTTGATATTTATTTCTCTGTGAAGATCCATTAATTTTATTGATTTATTCAAACTGGGAAACATTATTCTCACCCAGCGCCTGACCAGTCATTTCAATCACCAAGAAAATGTTCACAATCAACAACAGCAAGTTGCAACTGTGCTGACTGGGATTTATTTGTTTAACAAAGAAAACACACATCCAGCATTAGCCCCTGACTTATTTATTGACTAAATAATGAATAAAGCCATACAGTTACAGAAACCTCGAAGAAAAATGTAACTATTAGACGAGCAGCTCACCCTTCCCACAATAAAAAAACACAAAATCAGTCTGTTGGGAGAGGAGGTGCACGAGGCCACGGACGGTGTTATCAGAGGCGGAGAATAAAACATTTAATCCGCCTTTTAATCCAACAATCAATAAAAAAAATGACCCACTAAACTCAAATTAAACTCTAACCAACCATCAGATTTTTTCTTCTATTAACAAATTAAGGAGGTGAGTCCCAGAGAGAGATCCAACTCCACACTCGTCTCTCTTCAATTCCAGCTTCATCTGACTGAATCAGGAAGCCAGAGCTGTGGGTGGATACGATCTGTCTACCCAGGAAGTGGATCACATGGGGAGTGCTGACCGGGCACTAAGGCAGCCGGTGGCGGGGTCTCTGCTCTTGTGTGGGAACCTGATAGAGACCATTTGTCAAGCAAGAAAGTTGGTTTATTCTACCAAACCAAGCCTTGGGTGCATGGAGGATCGCAACCAGAGGGGCCTTCAGGTGAGATCGGGGGTCTCTCAGCTCCACTTGGGAGGATTTAATGTTGAATCAGATGTTTTCAGGTAATGGTGCTATATTCATGATAACTTCTTTTATTAAATTGCTTCTGTTCAGTGACGTGGCTTCTGCAGACTCGCAAACATCAAACCAAGACAGCAAATGTTGAGCGAGGAAGACGTGAGATGTCGTACATCATAAAATTAAAGACAAAAAATCATTAATAGTCTTTACTGCTCCTTAATATTTGACTAATTTGACATAAGTGTGGAAATGTGGGGAATCCTGCAGAACAAACACCCGTCCAAACATGCAACAGCAAAAAAGAGCAACAAGAATCATAAACTAAACCTTTATTAACCCTCTAGGGCATAAATGGCTGTGTTACACTACTTTCGATGTTATATTTCTCCTTTTAAAGCGTTTACCTGCCTTGTTTGGCTTCATTCTGCATGGTGTTATTTTTCACTTTGACAAACAGTATCAACACACTGGTCCTAAAATCCCACAGAAAACACACACACAAAAAAAAACTAACATAAAATTCGTGTTTAACTAACAATTTTTAGATTTCAGTTTTTAAAAAATAAATAAAATTCTTGTTTTTGGACTGAAAGCTAAACAGGGACAAGTTTGTTGAAAGAGAAATTCTCTAAATGTAAGGCTGGAAAACAATCAGAAACTTCATAAATTAGGAGGATAAATGATTTTTGGTGGATCTGGTTCGATCTTGAAGTAAGATAATCTAAAGAAGTGATTTCAGACAAGTTTTAGTCCCATCTGCCATGCGCGAAAGAGCCGACTCTGAGAGCCGATGCTTGGTAGTGACTCAGAAGAGCCGGCTCCCAGTCTTTTTTCCTTTTACTGCGTGCTTAGCTCCCGGTACTCAGCCCCAGCTCTGCCCACGGCACTGCATGGACAGGCGGCCAATCACATGTGAGGATATAGGATCACACCATTATGTGAAAACAGAAAGGTGGTGGGGGGGGGCAGATGGCACTACAGCCGTGAGGCAGTACATGAGTGAGTTCGTCATGTCATCAAGCCCTTGTCACGCAGAGGAGAAACCGGATCAGTCCATCCAAGATGAGGCATTTTATTGTTCTGAATGCCGACCTGCACTGAGACGTTAATGATGCTTTCTTCAGTTTGGTTCTCGTTCTGTTTTGTGGTTTTATTTGCTGATTTTGGTCCATTTGTGCAATATAATACTTTTATTGAAATAGTAAACGAAAGTGGTTTTGTATCAGAATAAATGCTTAAAAGGAGGCAAATATAAGGCTTCTCTTAAAAATGCTAAACACGAACGGGTTTTCAAAACAAAATTCATTAATTTTTGCGAAGTTAAGGTAAATTATAATTAAAAAGGATGCTAAATTAAGAGCCGTTCGGGAGCCAGAAGAGCCGACTCTCTGAAAAGAGCCGAACTACTTCACTTTGCACATCTCTATTTACACTTCTTATACACATTCACCTTGTTATGATCATCATGAAATAAATAAATATAAATATCAAGAAGATTTTATTTCATGAGTTTTGACTCCACACAGGTGGAAAACCTGATTAAATTAAGTTTTATTGGCAGCTGCCTTGGATTTTAGCTTCATGTAGCTGACAGCTTGCAGATTGACGCAAAAAAGATGTTGCTGTGTTTTCACAAAGCAGCTGCCATTTTGATAAAACATCCTGTTTATCCAACAATCCATTTGTGGTAGAGGATGCACTCTCTTCATTATTCCTAAAAGGTATGAATAAATGACAATCTGCTGCACATAATTACTTTTATTGATAAGATGTGTGAATCATTAGTCAGAGCAGTGGCTACCTATGAAGTGTTAACACCTTCCAGACTAATTGCAGGTAGTGAATCATCGATCGTGTTCTCAGCCCTTCCACGAGACGTTGAGATGCTTCTCTGTTGGAATTACAAAAACCCAACGAGCGACTTCAGCAAATAAAAACAATAATTAAAGAATAATGAAAAACACGATTTTTTAACCAAATGTTTGATTTACTGCTGAGAAGCGAAAAACATACAATGACCTGGAGTCTGAAACCTGAGGATTGAGTTCAGAGGACGAACACGGTAGAAGCAAGACCCAATCCGATGTAGGAAACACAAGAAACAACTTCAGAGACCATAAAGAATCAGAATATACGAGACAAACACACAAAACCACGAAGAAATTTATGGTAACTGCAAAAATAGGCACAGTTTTACCAACCTGGGGTCCCTAGACCAGTGATTCCCAACCCTGGTTCTCCAGGCCCACTATCCTGCAAGTCTTAGATGTTTCCCTGCTGCAACACACTTGATTCAAATGAATGGCTCATTAGCAGATCAGTTTAATCTGAATCAGGTGTGTTGTAGCAGGGAGACATCTAACACCTGCAGGATAGTGGGTCTTGAAGACCAGGGTTGGGAATCACTGCCCTAGACCCCCAAGGGGGTCCCCCAAAGAGCACAGGGGTCGACGAGGTGGATTTGCTTCAGTTTTTTATGATTTGGGTGTTTCATTCACATGGAAGCAGAGTTCTGGGAGCCCGACAACACTTTGTACCATTTCAGTAATGAGACAAGAGAAACGCCGCAGTTCAGATGATCCGGCCTTAGTTTGAGAAAAAATAAATATATGTTGGTGATTAAGGAAAAGAGTCAGCCACAATGCATCATTCATGGCAGGCGTGCCCAAGTCCGACATCACATCTGGGTAGATGCAAATCAGTCGGCTGTCTTCGGTGTTTTCATTTTTAAATCTGTCAGGATTCCTACCTGAATGTGCATCCAGCCTTCATCAACGTGGATAAAAAAACACCTTGAGGGATTTTTGTGCAGTAGAGGTTTTGTTCTTGTTTCTGTTTCATTCAGTCTTCCTTTTTCACAGCTGGAAGCTGGCAGCTCAGAGGTGACCAGAACCTGATCAGAAGCAAAGCTAAAAACAACATGGCCGCCCAGTTAACTGCGGTTCATTTCATTCATCTGCTGGCTCGGATTTTAATCTGCTTCTTATTAGACAGCTGGACTGACAAGCAGGCGGGGGTCAGGGGTGGTGAGGTCCAGAGATGGGAAAACACCACCTTCGTTAATGTCTAATCACCAGCAGCTCCACCAGCACTGACCCGATCGGCTCTTAGAAATGACAGGATTGAAATGCAGCTCAGCTGCTTGCACGTCCCAGTTGATTTGCTTCAGAGCTGAATGGCTGCTCCGTCTCGTGTCTGGTCATTATTACACAGCCAGTCTGGTTTATTCTGTATAATTGCACTTCACTGTTTTTCTCCCACAAATGCGTCTGGTTAAATACAGCAGCTCCGACTAAGAGGCATGGACATCCAACGGTTAGCCAGAAGAAGGGGAAAGTGTCTCTGATTGTCTTCACATCTGGACAGCATCAGTATTACAAATACGGTTGCTGTGATTGTCCTCAGCTCAGCCCGTCTCAGACTCAATTTATTTCACTAAGATACAATAAAAATCCCTCAACGAACAGAAATACCAGACACATATCAGGCATGGTTGAGGGCTCTTTTAGGAGGTAATATTCCGATTTCTGTCCCCTAACAGTCAGAATTTGTGTAACTGCCACTAGAACTGAGTAACAGGGTTTTAAATTCAATTGCCTTTAAAATGACTTTAACTTGGAGTGGTGGACTAAAAACCACAAGTGCCAGCTTGAAGTCTTTCCTAGTGGCACTTCAAATTTGACTTTCATAAAAAAGAAAATTTGTATTTTACACATTTTTCTAAAGATAGGACCAGGCAGACCCGAAGCGTGCCATTTGGAGACCCTTGGTAACCATGGTGATAAATTAGGCAAACAAAGGTTTTTTTTTGTATTTGTCAGTCGTCAGAAGGTGCGTTTCCATTACCACTCAAATTGTGCAAAAACTAAATATCGCAATAAAGAATAATGTAATGGAACCACATACATTTCAAAAAACCTCTCAAGAATCACAAAAAAGTTTTTACACTCTCATGAGGTGGTTTTTCGGACGTGTAAATATAAAAGTATATCGCAAAAGTGTAATGGAAACACTTTTTTCGCATTTACATGTCCCTGGATGTGACGTAAGGGGTCACGTGACTAGTTCTATGTCTAACAAAGACGGCACGGTATGAGTAGATGCAGGAGGAGATGAGAATCTTTTTACAAACAAAGAAAAAATATAACCGTCAACCTCGCTAGCAAACATCAGCGAAATGCAGGAGTTTTGCAAAGAATTTGAATTTCCTTCATCCTCAAAGTGGAGTCTCACTGGACGAGATTTTAACTGCTAATGCACTAAACTGGAACCATCTGCAAATCGCAACTGCACTTTGTCAAAATTTTAGAAATATTGCTTTTATTGACTGTAATGGAAACGCAGATACTTTCCTGGTGCATCCTTCAGGCCTTTACACACCTACTCCGAACATTTCGTCCGACTAATTCGCACGGCAATATTTTTTATCGAATCAATCAGAAGTCGATGGAAACGTTCTCATCGGTGACGAATTTCCAATAAGCAATTTTGCAAGATTTATTTTTTCGGACGGAGGTCGATTTTTCTTAATTTTCGCATCCGACAGAGACACAATCGACCAATCAGACGGCGTATTGATTGCGTCACCAGAGCCGGTGTTGTGAGCTATGCAAGTGTTACTTCTTGCTGCTGCTTCTTTCCAACTTTGTATCACCGTGGCCGAGCGTCTTATTACGTTTGTCTCACAACTCGTGTTTGTTGGACAAGCGAGACGAGAATTATCGTGACAACGATCACAAAGACAACGTGTGGCAAACAATCGCCAACGAGCTGAATTATGAAGATCCGAAAGTCGGTCCTGAAGCGGTCGTGGTACAGCTTCAGCTCCTGGACTAAACAATTAAACTCCCCAAGCTCCCCTCTCTTCTCAAGGACAGGATGTACCCGGTGCGCTCTTTTATTTATTTATTTTTGGCAGCATCAGCACAATATCGTCGTTGCCTGATTTGGACTCCATGTTTGTTTTTCCCACTTTCCGAATATATTTTAGAATCTTCATAAGTTATTTGCAATTACGTATCGCACTTGTGTGCATAGACAAAAACTTTTAATTTTCTCCTCCGAATTATTCGCAATATCGTGTCGTTTATTCGCAACGGTCCCGGTGTGTAATGGCCCTTAGTCTTTGATCCTAAGTTCTAATCTGACTTCATGATATCGCGTATTGTACAATAGACAAAGAACCACAGACGACTTTTACTGCTTTAGTTGTTGAAGATATTGTGTAAATTATTACGAACCAAGATGCCACAATGATGCCGTCCTGGGACAATTTAACCCCTGGCTGCCATCCAACGGCCTCCACGTTGGAGCCGGAGATACTCATCATGGATGCAGCCGACAAACCTGCAGCAACTGTGTGATGCTGTCATGTCAATATGGAGCAAAACCTCTAAAGAAGGTTTCCACCTCCTGCTTCCATCTATCACATTAAGGGTGTTAAGGGTGTTGTGAAGGGAAAAGGGGTCCAACCTGGTACTAGAACCTGATGGAGTGTGTGTGGAGTTTACTATGGTTCAAGTAAACTATAAAATTTTGATGAAATGTAAACGTAAAATAAGTTGATCTGTTTCCATGAATGAATGGAAATTTTTCTGAATACACCATCTCACGGGGGAATACTTCAACCCTAAATATTCATTCAGGGCCAAAGAGTGAGGAATTTTAGACCCTTACCCTCAATTTGAGAAAATGTGCATGCTCTTCCTAAAACTAGGTTGCATGCCGGAGATGCAAAGAACAGCAGAGGTCGTAAAAGATGAATCCTGCTGAGGTCACAGATGTGTCCGTTTTACAATGACCGCACCGTGGATGGACATCTGGATCGCCTGCACTGTGAAAACCAGCGGAGGTGTGCAGCAGCATGATTCCTGCGATGAGACATATGAAACCTGAGTGATCCCCGCAGGGAAATTAGGCCCTCACAGAAGCAGCAGAAGTAATGGGATTCATCAGGACAAAACGGCAAGTGGAATAAAGGCTCACAAACAGAGTATTAAAAAAGCAATAAAAGGAAGAGACAGTGCATTTAAAAACAATTTGGCCCCCGGAAAATGGAGTCAACGCTCATGTTTCACAAGCAGAAACTGCTGCCGCGAGATACACAACAGCCTTGAAGGGATGTTCGTGCTGCATTGGAGAGGGAGGTGGGTGTCACAGGGTTACCATGGTAACATAGTTAATTATTTAAATGCCCAGAAGTCAAACAGCCATCCATTCTCCAATGTCAAGGATATCTATGATCCCTCAGGGCAATTTGTTTTACAGCCAGCGTTCACACAACCATCATAATGAATAAACAAAGCTCTGAAAAAAATCTGAATCAAATCAAATTAAAAAGCATGTCAAGTTATATGAAAATACAAACTGCAGCTGAAACAAATGAGTTCTTCAGTCCTTTATCATTTATCAGGGATCTGAGGGAGCTACACAAACATCTTAAAGAGGAGGTCGTCAGATGTGCCACGGCTGACTGGACCTTCTTCAGGATGCAAACCTTAAAGGGATCCAGATGAAGTGCTCCACCTAAAATGTCAGAAAGACGATGTCACAGAAGATTGAAGGAAGCGATCCCAACACCTTGCGCTGAACAAATTAAACAAGGTTAGGAGAAGTCAGCACCAGCAAGTCGGAGATGACAGTAAAAGAAAGGTCTGGTAATGTGAGCTGGGAGAGCCCTTGTCTAAGACTACAAGCTGGGAATTAGCCAACTGGCAAGTGGTGCATTTCTAATATGACAGAAAGTGAGAACATACACCCCGATACTTGCATGAGACATTGTATAATTTAGCTTTTCTGCACAGTCTCATGAAATACGGTGTTTATTTAACTACTAATCAACTGGTAACTTTAGATCTACTCAAAGATTATGTGGTGTTCACCAAGGCTCCATGTTGGGCCTCCTATTATTCAGCATTTACATGTTCTCACCAGCTCAGATCATGGAAACAAACCAAATCTCTGATCATATTTATTAGGTAACACTTTACATTACATATCAGTAATTATATAGTAACATTATAGTAATAGTGTGGTAATTTCATAGAAAGGCTGGTAATGCTCCGTAATTACCAGTAGTAATAACCAAGTAATATCCTAGTAGTGACACTGGTAACAACAATAGGCTAAAAGTGAAGTTAAAGAGTAATAACTTTAACTTCAGTTTAAAGTTAATAAAACAATAACATGGAAACACCGTTTGTTTTTATTTTAACTGTTTCAGAATAATACAATGTGCAAAACGTGTGTAAGCTAAAAGCAATTCTGTTAATGTGTTTAATTAATTTTTTTTATTGATTTGCATATTTCGATTATGCTGGAGTGAATGATAATCAGGTTTATTTTTCTAACCGCTTAGTCCATTTCTGGGTCGCAGGCAAGCTGGAGCCTATCCCAGCAATTAGCAGGCGAGAGGCAGGGTACACCCTGGACAGGTCTCCAGTCTATTGCAGGGCCAACACAGAGGGACAGACACAGAGACAAAGAGTGATCAATTAGCCTAACATGCATGTCTGTGGAGGGTGGGAGGAAGCCGGAGTAACCGGAGAGAACCCACGCATACACAGGTAGAACATGATATGTTACAATGTTTGTGAAATTTATCCATTAAGTGGAGACACCAACTTTTATTTAAATACATACAGGTTAAATTCTCATTCATGATGGAAAACAAGACAAAATCACAAACTGAGCGGCCTGGGCTCTTCCGTTAAATCAGTTAACTGTCTATAAGGTTAAGTTAGGTGGGACTGGAGCTACACCTAAATAAGCGTTGTCCATTTTTAATCTAATCTTCATAACTGCAAGGCTGTTTTTCTAATAGCTGCCATTTATGTAATCCTTGTTTTGTTTCTATTGCAGTTTGTAGGAGAGGGTGCAGGACTTTCAGAAGTTCAAAATTGCTTGCACACTGAATGATGAAGGACTGCTGCCTAATACAGAAATATTTCAGACAGCAAGTACCATTCTGAGTGACCATTGGAGGCCGAGCTCCAGACTGACACAGCATCGGTATATACATGATCAAGTCAATCACCAGAGTTTCTGGTTCATCCAGTTACAGGAGTACAGGAGTGTTTTTAGAAACCCTGGTGATTACATAGAAACTGCTGATGTTGTTTCCATGTTATTGTTTTATATTGCAATGTCTGCTGTAATGTATTTATTACCATGTAATAACACAAAAACAGGTAATATGTCACTTGGCAGCCCTGATTCCTGGTGATTACAATGAAACTACTGATGTTGTTTCCATGTTATCGTTCTATATGGTAATGTCTGCTGTAATGTAATATTACTATGAACTAAAATGGAAACATCCAATGGATAATTTTACAGGCCTGATTTGTGGTTATTACATAGAAACTGTTTAATTATAATTAGTTAATAATGAAATTATGTCACCATAATTACTCCTTTATTTAAATATGTAAAGATATTAGTAGACATTTCCAGGCAGCTACCAGGTAATTACCACACTATTACTGTAGTACTACTAAATAATTTCACTTTCTGACGAAATTTGTTTCCCTCCTATTGCTGTAGGTTATAGACAAGTTATTACCCTTTCACTTCAGCTTTAGTCTATTGTTGTTCCCAGTGTTATTTCAGGATATTACATGGTTATTACTACTGGTAATTACGGAGTATTACCAGGTTATTCTTCTATACTGCCATGTAGTTACCACACTATTACCATATAATTACCGGCTGTAATGTAAAGTGTTACCGACAATTATGCTGATGACCCTCAGCTCTATATTACAGTCTCACCATGGGACTCTGGTCCCAGACGAGGCTTCAATTTGTGTCTCGGTCACATTAAAACGTGAATTATCCAGAATTTTCTTCAGCTAAATAAAGATAAATCAGATTTTACTATGTTTAGAACCAACTAACAGATCAATCTAGAAATCTTTTGTCATTTTGGACTCTGGGCTAAATTTTAACTCCTCCCTGAGCCGCCACCTTAACGTGGTGGAGGAGTTTGTGCGTCCCGACGATCCTAGCGGCTATGTTGTC
>JBAMHW010000024.1:1782157-1793351 GCA_037177495.1 Rhadinocentrus ornatus | reverse complement strand
CTGGAGAGTCCTGAAAAACCTGAAGTCTGATCCAAACCTGGAGAGTCCTGAAATACCTGAAGTCTGATCCAAACCTGAGTTATGATAAATCAGGTCTGAAAACTGTCCTTTAAAAATGAGAATGACATGAAAAATCTTGTCCGACCTCAGCTGTCCCCAACATGGCGTATTTAACATATTTTAATGAAGAAAAGCTGAGCATGCAGAATCTGTGTGTGCCATTTGAGCGTCTCATGGTTCTGCTCCCCTTGCCATCGTTGCTTCAGGTCTTCGAGGTTTGCGGCGCTTGTTTCTGCAGCTCTCCGAAGGTCCAACCACAGCCTTGCCACCAGGTTGAGGTCTGGACTGGATCACGTCACCACCTTCTCCGTTGTTGTAGATCTGCTGCGGTGTTTGGGATCATCTTCCCTTGCATGACGTTTTACCGTCCTATAGGTACATTTCAAACACAGAATTAGGGCTAACAGTGCTCTGTAATCCATCTGAATTATTATTGTAAAATCCCGCAGCAGGTGAAACATCTGCAGGATTCAGATTCCATCAAACCATTAAAAATCTGGAACCATCAACACTTTTGTGTCCACCTCATCCTACAAACCCGCGCTCAGGAAAACACCACTGTGGAAAGAAATGACAAACCTGTTTGGGAATTGATCTGAAGCATATTCCCAGCAGAGGGTGACGACACATGATGGCTCTGCCTTTCAGAACAGGAGATGTGCAATTTAAGCATGTTTGAGGGGCTGGAATCAAAGTGAAGATGAGAGGAGGAAATAAATACAGGAGGCAAAAGCATTCATCACGGTGAGGCTTCACTTTCGTCCAAGTCCACAAACAAAACCTACAAAAGATGGCAGGAGCAGAAATAGAGCCTCAGACGAGAATTCTCTGGTTCAAATCCCGTCCCTCACAACATTTTCCTCAGTTCAGGGATGTCAAAGGTATGGCCTGGGGACCAAAACCGGCCAACCAGAAGGTCCAATCTGGTCTGCAGGAGGGGAACTTGTTCTATCTTTTCCATCTTTCTGACTAAGCTAACGTGGGGAAACCAGGTCATATTTAGTTTCCAGTGAGTGTGTTTAGGGACGACACATCTGCTCAGTTCATCAAGATTTTCACACTGGAGCTAAAAATAAACTATAAAGATGCTCAAAGCTCGGTATCCACGTTACTTAGAGCTGATTAAGCTAGCGCTACATCCATCCATCCATTTTCTGCCGCTTATCCGGAGTCGGGTCGCGGGGGCAGCTGCCTAAGCAGGGAAACCCAGACTTCCTTCTCCCCCACCACATTTACCAGCTCATCCGGAGGGATCCCGAGGCGTTCCCAGGCCGGCCGAGAGATGTAGTCCATCCAGCGTGTCCTGGGTCTCCTTCCAGTGGGACGTGCCCGGAACACCTCACCAGGGAGGCGTCCAGGAGGCATCCTGACCAGATGCCCCGAGCCACAGGATCCAGTTAATTTCTGGTTTTAAAGTAGCTAGGGCATGAAAATATGGAGAAATATCTGTCCTGTAACCAGATTGACTTGTAGAGGATGGATGAAGAGAAATGAAGAGATTTCTGTAAGTTTTTGGGAAAAGGACGGACGGTAGTGTTCCAGGCACATCGTTGGGTCTAAAATGGATTTTAATTTAAACTTTTTGCTTGTTGTTTGAGCTTTTATCAACAATGGAACACAGAAATCTCTGATATCAACTGGATTAAAGTACAAAACTTTCCATCCATTATCAAACAGAATAAATATTCATCCATGCGGTGTCGATGGGCTACAGCTGAACTGCTGAACCTTCAGTCACTTAGTTGAAAACAGGTGGAAAACTTCCAGCTTGAAGTCAGACATGAGCATCAGTGCAGATAATAGTATCAGATAATTGAATCATCCGCTTCATCTCATCGAGCCCGTGCACCCTGCAGGCCCGCCGCCATCGCTGCCGGGCTCCGCAGCATCACTGCAGGTTTCAATTTCCAGCTCCAGCATCTCCTGATGCTATCGGACCAGGAGGGGACGGAGCGATATCAAAGAGTTTTTTACTGCCAGAGAGAAAAGGGTCGGAGTAATACGCCCCTCCTCCTCTTTTCACACTTCTGATGATTCATCACCTGGAGATGCAAAATATCTGGAAGTTCTCAGAGGTCGGATTCGTCTCGCAAACCAGCTCTGACAGACCAGAAAACCACTCCGAGATTTATTTTTAGAAAGTTTTAAAGGAACTGATATGAGCCGGAAAGTTGTGAAGAAGCCGGTCTGAAAGGGCTGCACACATCAGCACTTTCAATAAGAGATCTACAAGTTTAATCAGTCACTGAGAGAATTACCACGGACAAGTTTCCTTTCAACAGACGCGTCAGACCCACTTAGCTCCTACAACTCAGAAAGAAATGTCAGGAGAGAAAGAAGCCGGCTTCTGTGCAGGCAGAGTCCAGTTCAACAAAAATTACAGTGCACAGTGCTCTATCGATCCGGCCGACACCAGACCTGACAAAGGAAGAAAGAGCTGCCTGAAACACAGTCGATTTCTTGGTCCAGTAACTACCACTCCCACACGGACGGAACCCTGTAATGATCACAAATAACACAGTTTGCAAGGGACTAAATTCAATGAAGTACATCAGCGTGAACGACTACCTGAGCTCCCGCGGTGAAACACAAAGCTTTGAAAATGGCCTCTTTTGTGAAGCTTTCAATGTGCAGGAAGATGGATTTCTAACTTTTGCTCTGAGTCGGTGATCTGCTTTCTTTAGCTTCATGAACTTCTGTGTGCATCTTTCAAATTCACCGTTAAAGCCTTAGAGTCTGTTACTGCAGAGCCCCCTGCTGGTCACGGAGGGGAAGCACACCTTACTGCCCTGCGCGTGTTCAAGGTCCCATATTATGCAGAATTCACTTTCTAAGTTTTCTAGCAGTCTTATGTGTCCTCATAGCCTGTAAATGAGGCCTAAGAATTAGAAAATTCTGTCTCCTCTTTCACTTGCTCCACTTTTTAGCAAACGTGTCCTTAAACAGGTGAGTCCAGGATCTTTCGCTCTGTGACATCACAAAGTGAAATAACCATTGTCCCCGGTAGGGGATGCTGGTATTGACCTGCCCCCTGGCTATCTGAGCCTGCCCACTAAAATCATAGAGCAGGCGCCAGCGAAAGCCGGATCCTCACCCAGAGAGGGGCGTGGACAGGCCCTACTCATAAACATTTAAAGGTCTCAACCATGCTCTGCTGCAGCCTGGCAGTGCTGTATGAACCCTCTTCCTGTTTGCATGATGCTCGGCTGCATGACTTCATTATTTAAGAGTTTTGTCTGTCTTGTGTGGTGTGAGATGAAAGTGGATGACAGTGCTGGAGGAAAAGTCTTGACAGGAACCAAAAGTCGTCTGTGTTCAGATTCAGAGACCTGAAAAAAGGATTGACTTCGATCGCAGCGAGCACAAAGCTGCGCCAGCTGAAGAGAAAACTTTCAGAAACCGGTCCTTCTGTTCAGAGTCCTGCTCTGAATCCCCTTCCCCCAGTTTTCATGCACAATTCAGCCGGGATGGGACCACTGTTTGCCAGACGGTTGGAATAAGTGGAAAATGCTTGTGTTTTGCAGCTGTGGCGAAGTGAAAATGTGCTTTCGGCATCAGCTGTTTGATGATCACCTCTCAGCCTGCAACCGTGACAACAAGCGCTTCTTGCATCATTCTGCACTTTCTTCTCTCCTTCTCCGTCACCTTGTTGGAGACTTTTTTCTCTCTAATGTTGTGCTTTCGGTGGCTCTCAGGTTTTATCTAATCCACTTCTGTTTTCTCCGTTTTGTAACCGTCTTCCACGGTTTCAGAGTTTCCTGGGAGTGAGTACAGAGGGTAGGGGCGGCAATGGAGAAAGCTCGGTCCTCCGGGTTTTTTATTTCTCACGAGGGGAATGCAAAGAAGACCAAAGGTCAGTGAGATAGGAGCGGGTCAGGCTGTGTGATGAACCGTAGTTGATGCACTTATGTAAACTCTTAAAGGAGAAATCTGCCTGAGTACTGTGATATATACATGGGTAAGTTATACAGATCTTTAATCTTTGAATGATTGTGAAATTTTAGGCAGAAAGTTCGTGTCAGTCAGCGATACTTGCGCTGGATTTACTTGGTATCAGATCAACACCTATATTTGCAGTATCGCCCAGCCCTGGATGTTAGAGGCATACCAGTTAACTTTAAGCTGATTAAACAAACTTAAACTAATCTCACATGCACCCAGCGACCCACAAAGCTACTCGTTTCCACAAACCTTGTTTTATTCATGAAATGATGTGGTCATTCATTTAACAGAAGTTGAGATATGAGTAGACTTGGCTAGTAGCTGCAGCTCATCTCTCTTTAGACATAAAACTCTGCTGGCATGAGTTTATATGACTTGTTAGAGTTTTCTTTCTCAGAGACGTTTGAGGAGAATGAATTTGTATTTGATGAAAACTCCTGCAGGGTTTTGTCTCTCGGAGGAGAAACCACAGCCGGCGACCAGGCTGCAGCATCCCCACTCAGCAGAAATTAATGGAAGATAAGGACCAAGTCTGACCAGGCTCAGCTCCTGAGACAAGATGGAGTTATTTTGTTTGACAAGCTAATTGTTAACTGTTTAAAGTGATCATAGATCTACTTTATTATATATTTGATAGAGATGTTGTCATTCTGTATGAGACACTCATTGGTCACTTCATCAGCTCCACCTGTCCAACTTCCTGTTAACGCTAACATCTCATTAGCCAATCACACTGCAGCAACTCAACACATCTAGTCCCGTAGACGTGGTGAAGACGACTTGCTAAGTTCAGACTGAGAAGATCAGAATGAGGAAGAAAGGAGATTTAAGAGACTTTAAACGTGGCGTGGTTGTGGGTCTGAGTATTTACTGGGATTTTCACCCACAACCATCTCTAGGGCTTCCAGAGATGGTCTAGAGAAGAGAGAATATCCAGCAGCATGAAGCAGATGGGCTCCAGCAGCAGAAGACCAGACCGGGTCCTCCTGTCAGCTAAGACCAGGAAACAATGGACAATAGAAGATGGAGGAACGTTGCTGGTCTGATGAGTCTCCGTTTCAGCTCCACATCCAGATGCTGGACTCAGAATCTGCTGAAGACATCATGAAAACATGGATCCATCCTGCCTTGGATCAACGCTCCAAGCTGCTGGTGTGATGGTGGGGGAGATTTTCTTGGCCCACTTTGGGCCTGCTTTCTAGAACAGGACCATGAGTTCACTGGACTCCAACGGCCTCCACAGTCACCAGATCTCAGTCCAGTAGAGCAGCTTTGGGATGTGCTGGAACGGGAGATTCTCATTAAATCAGTTAAATTAAAAAGGCGGTCCAACCCAGTACTGAACGGTGGACCTGATGAAGTGCGTGGACTCAGGAAGACTCTGTGAACACACACACCCTGAAAGCCACAAATGCAGATTAAAGCTTTATCCTGCAAAGAAGAAGCCAGATGTGAACAGGATCCAGCGTGAAGTAAAAATAAAATATATCCAGTCATGATCGGTTACATTACCTTTCTAAAAGATGTCTTTACACTTAACTTTCAGTTGCCTACGTGTATGTGTTCCCCAGTGGGACAGAATCCAAACAAAACTAGGGTCAGTAGACCAGTGGATTCAAACTTCACGTTAACTTAGGTAGACGTTTTCTACCATGATGTCCTCTCTCCTCAGCAGCAGCAGTGGTCCCTTCTTCATAAAATACCTCTTAAGAATCAGGTTAAAGAACTAGCTTTTTATATTTGGTTGCCATGGTGATAATCAGAGTCGATTAAACCTACTCAAAGCAGCTAATCTGGAACCTGAAACTCAGCTCAGAGTAAATTAATCCAGGGTTATTTGAGCCTCCGTTCTGGTTTTGGTTGCTTGATCTGCTCCTCATTTACTTTGTTCTCCTTACTGCATGTTTACTCCTTGGTTTCTTTTCTTCTCTGCCAGATCATCATCGTTTCCCCAGAGCTGTCTTGTGTTTGTACGAGTCTGCTTCTCAGCTTTGGTTTTCCAGCCCTGTTATGTTTTAGTTTTCCTGCCTGTGAAGCACCTTCAGTTATTTTCATTAAACCTTTTACTTCCACTGTCTGTCTGCCTCCTGCCTCTCCACTCTTCCTTCTTTGTCCTCATCCTCCACGCACCATAGCAGCTAATAAGTAAAGAGGACCATGACTCTATGCATCTTTTCACAACGTTACACAGATAAGCGCTGAGATCTCTGCACACCCAAACTCGTAAAAATAAAATTACACTAGGTAGATGGACCTACGTTTTTATTTAACTTTTATTTTGCCAGAGCTATGAGTATAAAAAATGGATAGAAAATTATTGGAAGGCAGAATACAGCAACAATAATGAGACTAAGCAAACTGAACTGGTTGAATCAAGTCTTAATTCTGCCTTATTTACTGCTTTGAGAAGGGAATTAAGTGATTTTTCTACTGCAGTTTCCAGCCATTAAAACAGCCATTCTGGTGTTTATTTCCCTACTCCTCTCTGAAAGTGTACTCTGATGTTTTATCAGCTCATTTTGGAGGATTTTCTCTTCAAAGAGATCATTTTTTTAATCTTTACAAAGAAAACGAGTTGACATTCAGACAGAGGAGTTTTCTTTTCTTTTTTGTGTGTGTTTACTGGGCTGCAGAGCTTTGACATTTCACCAAACAAGCAGGTATTTTAACAACACAGCTGGTTTCCATCGTACCGCTTCGACAGAGAGCATTTCATCACCCTCCAAATTTAACAGCTTTGTGAGAGACTTCTTATTGTTTGCTGGGAAACTAAAAGGAATTTATGCTTCCAAAAAAGTACCAGAAATACCTGTTCTTGCTTTCAAAAGCCAAAATGTTGAGTTGAAAGTGTGAGTTGGTCACCTGCGACTCGATTGTGTTTTGTTTCCTGGGAGAGTTTCTGGAGGAGAAAAAAATCCAGCTAAAAAAATGATCTAGAGTGGCGTTTACCATCTTTTAGTTTGAAGGTTTTATGCATCAGTCCATTAGAAAATATGTATTCTGGTACATACACCAAGTATTTAGTAAACTTAAACACAACCATCAGAACAAACCATATATTGTGTCATACATGTGATTTTTCTGTAAGGGTTGTACGAAGTTCTGCACCTGTTACATAAAGGCCCAACTACTCCAATAACAAAGTATTTATAGCAGGTGATCATTGTGGGAGTTGGAGTTTATGAAATTGTAATAATCTTAAATTGATTTTATGGACCACAGACATCAATATCAGGTTTCCTTAGATTTATCTCTATTGTAGGCCATGAAAATAAGAGAGAGTCTACAAGTAAGTTGGATTTCTGGCATTATTTATAACAACTGCAACTCTGGACAAAAAGTCAATTACTGCATGACAAATATTGAACTAAAACACAATCTTTAGGATAAACCTAAAGAAATGACCAAATTAAATGAAAATAACAACAGAATTCAACTAAAGAAGAAATAATTTAAAGCCAAGGAATAAACGTGAGATTTACAGGCTGCAATTAGTCTAATAATTCATCAGCAAAAGCCAGGTCTCCCTTGTGCATAAAATTCAATTTTAGATAGAATAAAAGCAGATGATGAGCAGATCTGAGATTTCTAGAAAGAACATCTGGTTGTAAGAGTTTCAGTTTTGTCATGTCATGTTGTTATCTTGATGTTGTCATGTTATCATGATATCATGTTGTTATGATATGCTATGTTGTTCATGTCACAATTTTATGATGTTATTGCAATATTATGATGTTTTGATGTGTTGTTAGGTTGTTATTATGATGTTATGTTATGATTTTATGTTATTGCAATGTTATGATGTTATGTTGGTATTATAATATTATAAGTTGTTATGTGTTAAGTGTATTTAAGCGATAACACCTTAAAATCCATCTTAAATGATACATTACATTTTAACCAAAGAGACTTGTAAGAGGGTGATGGGTGCGGCCCGATAAGGCCACCACCACCACCAAGGTTCTTTTAAATCCATAATTAAGAGTAAAAAGGTTTATAATACAGTTTATTCCTATTTACAGGTGAGCCATCTCCCAGTCTCTAAAATGTTCACCAATCTTGGACTTCGAGACCATGGCTGTGTCCGAATGTCCACCCTCCTCTCTAACCCCTCGTTCACTACATAGTGATTCATTTTCTTGGCGATTTGGACACGAAGCTGCCTATTTTTTCCCACACCACAGACCATGTGACTACCAGCCATTACCACGGCAACCACAACGCATGTCAAGATGTCATTCCAAATCCATTCCAAAGTTGTGTGTAAATAGTTTTATTTTTATTCCTTATGTTGTCTTTTATTCTTTGTTGTATATCTGTTCAATAAAAAATGTTTTTCACCTCCTTGTGCCATGTTAAGCTTCTGCCCGCAATGCATTGTGGTCTATACTGACCCATTTAGCAACCACCGATACTCACTACTTTTTAAGATGCATTGTGGGTAATTTTGAGTGCCCTACTTTTTTCTCTCTGGATATTCCCCCCCCCCTACAAAATGGCGTGATCCCTATGCTCCTCCCCCCACCCACACACACACACACCCACACACACACACACACAGTGAGTCGTGTACTCTGGCCGTGGCAGCCTCTGGTCTCGGTCACCTCCGGTTTTAGCCGCTGGCCATGGCCTCGGCCACTGCCTCTGATCCCGGCCGTCTTCTTCCAATCCCTAACGTGTCCTCTTCTCTGTCACGCAGGCTCCGCCCAAATCCCCTCAGAACTGCTCACACCTGTCTCTCATTGGGCTAGTTATAAGGGTTGATTGGCTTCCAGAGGGTGTCAATAAAAATACAAAAATGCTCCATAAAACCCAAGGTATGAAACAAGTAAAACTAGTAAAACACGCGGTTAAAATTTAAATAAATCATACACTAATTAAAGTAAGATGTAGTAAAAAAATAAATAAACCCAACCCTCTTTGGCCACAGACTTACAAGGCAGTAGCATAGAGGGTCTTGCCTACGGACCCAACTGGAAGGTGTCAATGTTCGTCCCCTGGGGGATTCAAACCCTGATCTCCCACATGGGAGACTGATGCTCTACCACTGGCACCATCTGAGCAAGTGAAGGGAGGCAAGTACTGTGGAGATTACATTACATTACAGTCATTTAGCTGACGCCTTTTTCCAAAGCGACTGGCAATGGTTAGGCAGTAGCGTTAAGGGTCTTGCCAAATATGGCATCAACTTTATTTGACACAACAGCGGAAAAATGACAAAGTAGCACAGTTGAGTCAACGAGACGCTGTGAAGGAAAGGATTGAACAGCTTTGTAGGACTTTGTCACAAGTTTTAAAGGATTTTTCAACATGAGTAATCAGATGTAAAGGTCTGGATGTCTGGTCTTAGTTCTCAGCCGGTCAGGTCAGATGGAGAGAATAAAACGAAGGCAGAAAAAGTGGAAAAAGTATGTTATAATGTCTGGAGCCCATCATGGGTTTCCAGTGCTTTATCATTGTCAAGTACAAGGACAATTTCAGTGGAAATAGAAAAGGAGGGTAGCAGGTGAGGAGGAGGAGTGGGACACTTAAAGTGGAATAAATTACTCTCTCCTCAGAGCCAGAAATGAGTAGAATTGATATCTCCAACACCCACTGAGAGCAGAGTGCCACAATAAGTCTTAAAATCTGAGATCACAGGAAAACACTGATAATGTGGTCCTAAAGTCAAGAGCTCTGCTCCAGAGAAATGCTTCAAGGGTTGAAAGCAGTGTAGCTTCATAACATCCTACCTCCGCTGATCTGAAATGAAACCTGCCATCACAACTCTAACGTCTTCAGCTCTTTAGTGCACATATTATAGGTCATAACCTTCACTTAGCCTGTCTGACCAGAGCGATGGGACTCAGCACCTATAACAGGCTGCATGACAGTCATCTTCTTTTAAACCAGAATCCCCCAAGAAGGATGTTTACCCAAATTTCACAATATGCATTTTTCCTGTCGTCTTGTTTTACCTGTTATTCCTTCTTTTTAAGCAGGAATAAGATTCTGTTTAACTCTTTAACATTTAATTCAATTCACAGTGACGTTAAAACAAACAAAAATCAAGAAAAAAGACTTGAATAAAATAAAATACAATTAAATTTTAAATGATTTAACAAATAAATAAAAAAAATGTGTATGCGTGGGTTCTCTCCGGCTACTCCTGCCTTAGTTCAGTGGTTCCCAACCTGGGGGGCAGGCCCCCCAGGGGGACCCAGAGCCACAACAGGCGGGGCACAGCAAGGCTAAATAAAACTTAGAGTTTTATACTGCTAGCAAAACATGGACAAACTTGTAAAGGGAACAATTGACAAACAATGATGGATGAACTACCAAAAAAAAAACAAGAAAAGAAAATATGACGAGGCATATCTTGCATCCCTAGGAATGACCAGGTAATGGTCAATGATGGGTCAATGAAGACAGACCACAGCGCGTTGTATGTATTAAAATATTAGCATGACAGTTTGAAGCCAACAAACAAGTCATAACTTGGGGACTTCTCATCCTGAACACAAAGAAAAGATTGTCGATCACTTTAGAAATAAACCACTCACCCATCATATATTGAGTTGTTTTACTAAAGCAGCATCTGTCTCATTGAAAGCTCAACTCACCTGCTCTGGAGGCGGAGCTTCTTCTCTCTCTCCCTCCACACACTCCCTGCTACTTGTCCTGTCTTACCTGAGCCTCTCTCTGCATTTCTGTTCTAAATCTTGAACCAGGGATCTGACCAGCTGGTCTCTCAATACAATAGACCAAATTTATTCGAACGCCAAACAGGCGTAGGGGAGCCCGCTGGTCCTGGTGGAACGTTCGTGACTGGATAAGTTATGGACTCCTGGGGGGGGTGGAAGGTCATGTGTTTCTCCCTTCTTTGTGTTGCGGATGCAGAGGATATCTACACATTTGGATTTCTGATAACTGGGTTCTGTTGTTTGGAGCGGGCGGTTTCCTGGTGTATCGCTACATTCGGGCACTGTTGGCGGCCACTGGCAAGCTGCCGGACCTTTGTGCCGGTGTGTGCCAAGCTCTGAACAATCAGACTATGGCGAAAACTGGATGCCATCCTAGTTTAGAATGGAAAGCTGGTTGCGGTTCTGGAGCTCGTACACAGGGTGGACACCAATCTGGAGAAGCTGTCAGGTCGGCTAGGTGGAAACTGACCCAGATTCGGATGATTTAGAGTCGCCAGTGAGACCACTGA
>JBAMHW010000024.1:1708724-1730545 GCA_037177495.1 Rhadinocentrus ornatus | reverse complement strand
GGAAAGAGATCCTGGATGCAGTTGTGTTGCATGTTTCTATGCAAGATATGAAGTCATTTATACCGTGGAAAAGTTATATAAAAATAATTTATATGAATGAATGAATGCCGGCTAAAAGAAAGTAAATATTGTGATCTGGAAAGCTGGACGGGAATTACGGTACAAAATAAATAAATGTTTGTAATAAGTTTAAGTATGTTGTTTGAAAAGTAAAGAAAAAAATCGATTAAAATCAGAAATCGGATTAGGTTAGAAAAAATCTGAGATTTTATTTTAGACCATATCGCCTAGCTCTAGGTAAAAGCCCTAAAGTTTGACGTCTCAGTGATACCCGGAAAAACGAGGAAAACAGTATCAGAACAAATCACTGAGGCTGTTTTCCAAACAGCAAAGTTTGGAAAAATTGTTACATGCCTCGACGTATTCCCTATTATTCTTCTACGTGAATCACACATCTTTGTTTTTATTTAATATTGGGTTGGAAAACTGGTCGTTCCTCTTCTGCACCGCGGTCCCCTCCGTCAGGTAGTAAATACATGACATGCAGGGTTACGTCTACCAGCATTAAACAAGACGAATGCGGCTACGACATCGTCAAGGTCACAAATATTAAGCTAGACTTTAGGAAAGTAGCTGCCAGGTTTGAACATCACCTGTCTGGTTTTTAAATGCAGCTGCAGACACTTAAAAATGAGAAGAAGTCTGAGCTTGTTCATGTTGCAGCTCAGTTTTTGTTCTTTCCTGAATTAAACAGATTAAATCAACGCTGGCTCTGGATTTCTAAACATGGCTTATAGCTCCGCCCCCAGCCCGCCCACTGATATAAGTAGCGTTTTCAGAGCTTTGGTGGGCCAAACAGAAAGAACTGGTTCTAAGTTGGGCTCTGGAACTGGTTTGGTGGAAAAAGAAACGGTGACCTCCTACTAAAACTGGTCGTATCAGGATATAATGACGGTGATTGATCAGGGTTTACACAGTTTTAATAAATGCTGTTCCTCTGCGTGGTGATGCGGTTCCTGACGGCTGTGTGGTAGGTGCACAATAACAGGGTGGACGACTTTCCATCTTCTGATACTGAAATGTAAAAGTGTTGCGACACTTTCTGTTTCTGACACCATTATCCCTCTCTGCCTGCTAATTATCAGCTCTGTTCAGAGCCCCTGGGAGCAGGAAATTACCAGAGCTTTGCTGTAGAAAACGAGTTTATAACAATAATTCAATACTGAGCACTTGAATGGTTACGGAGCTGGCACAGTGGGAATTAATCTGTGGGGAAGTGGGAGTGTGTTGGGGAACATGCAGGACCGGTAGGCGTCGACAGCGTTTGCTTGCAAGGCCTCGAAGGCTGTAGTTTTATGAGTGTGTTAGCAAAAGTATTGGCCGAGTGGAGTATGCTGTGTGCTTCATGTGGTTCAGGGAATATACGAACACGATGAGCTCTGGTTTCTGGAAGTTTAGGAGGAGGTGGGCGGGAAGTGATGGACGGGAAAAAGAAAAATGGTGGGGTTTAATAATTGGAGACCAAATTTGATTTCAGTGAGTGTCCTGGGCTGATGAGACTCGTCTTCTACTCTGTCCTGCCTCCCCTCCATCACTAAATCTACTCTCCTCTACAGCTGGGTGTACTGCAGCTCTACTAAGTCGGGGCTCGCGTCTGCGGCAGGATCCTTAAAGTAGAGTGTGGCAGTGTCTTCCCCCCGCTGGCCCGTCCGCCGGGCCCTAAGCTCGGTCACCTCTTTGGGCTGCTCCTGGCGGCAGCGGTTGCTGTTCCACCATGCCTCCAGCCCGGCCACCAGGCAGGCCAGCAGCAGGCCGGCGGCCAGGATGCAGAAGATGCCGGCGAAGCTCTGCAGCTTGAGGGAGCGGCCGTCGGGGTGGGCGCTGGCGTGGCTGCTGAGGTCGCAGCGGCCAGTGCGGGGCCACCACTTCTGCTTCATGATGTCCAGGTCGCCTTTCTCCTGGAGCTCCAGGATTCTAAAAGAGGAGATGAGACGAACCGGTCAGTCAGATATCAACACATTACTTGTTGCGGTTTAAGGAGGTGAGTTTTAAATGAACTGGGGGTTCGGGTGTCCTCATCGGCCGGTTTACACAGTAGGAATAATGAGCTGTTCATGGTAATGAACATGGGCAGATCCAGAAACGCATCCATTTAAAAACAATTCAGAACATTCATGTTTATTTTTATGCATTTAAAAAGACCAAAGAAATTATGTTTTTTTATCCACAACATCTGCAGCACATTAGTACAGTGCTGTATGCATTTTGCTTTTGGGTCAAAGGACACAACATAAGTGGTATTCCACTCCAGGATCAGCTGAGCGACAGCATCCAGCATGGAGGGATGAATCCAGACCAGTGATGGCTGGGAAGTATCCCGTCTGTCTCCAGCATAAAAATAACGGGATGGGATTTAAGTTGAATCCGTTGTCTCACCAGCAGATCAGTTTCTGAACTCTTCCTTGAACAGGTTGGACATCAGTTAGCCTCCTTTGTGTCTGACTTTAGGGAAAACAACGCAACTGAGCTGCTTAGTTATCACAAACACTGACCCGCCTGTTCACAGTAACAATGAGAAGACATTTAAAAAGAAATAAGTTTGTTTCTAAAAGTGTGAATTACAAACCCCGACGAACAGGTGAATCAATGACATTGAACTCATTCATCAGCTATAATAAAGCAGCAGCAACAGGCTAAAAATGAGTTCGACGAAGGCCGCGTCAGTCTCTCTTTAAACATTCAATTACGTTTGAGTCCGAAGTCGTGCTAAATTACCCCAGCCTCATCCAGCTGTAATTTCATCGCACGAAGGGTCATAGCTCGAGGAGGCGTCCACGTCTCGGAGGAAGGAAGGCGTCCAAAGTTTCTGCCACTAACTACCTGAGAAGAAGCTTTGATAAAAGGAAATTGAGAAAACTCATTTTTCAAGCGGCACTGAGGTCAAACATCAGTTTGAACATCAACAAATGACTGCAGGAGATGTGTTTACTGGAGCTAATGCTGCTGGTAACTGTGAATTGTCTCCAGAGTGACAGCGTGATTGCTTTGCTTTTTCTTTTCTCTACAGGCTCAGAATATGAATCAACCTCACAAACATGCAGCCGCTGAAGTTATTCACATAGAAGGTGAGTAACCTGATCATCGGTTAGCATAAAAATGCACAATGCTGACACAATGAAAGTAATTTGTACAGAAAAAACAAGAGGCTGACTCTGGGTCATAAACAGATCTCAGATCAGACTTAAAGCTGCCATTTGCTCAGGCTGAATGGAAAACTGAGGCACATGAAACCTCACAGGAATCTACACATCAAGTCTTCAAACCTCAGCTATGGAAACAGCTGCGGCGGGGCGAAAAATCTTATTTACTAAGATGGAAAAATCTGATTTTTATGATTTGTTTTTATGCAAATAAAAAAGATAAAACAATCATAGTTGGTGGAGCAAAAGTCCTTGAGCTTGAAGTGTGAAAATGATGCGCGTTTCTCTGCCCTGCACGTTGTAGAGGTGTCCACACTTTAACATACCTGTCTCAAATGAGGCAGACGTCTCTAATCCACCTGAACATCAGTGAAGAGGTCTACATCCTACCGTAAAGGTTTGAATAAAACTAAACCTTTTCGTTTTGAAGCTCTTCTGACTCCGTGTTGGATCAAAAGCAAAACTTGCCAAGTTGATGTATATTTTGTGCACCACACCCGCAGGCCGCCCAGCTCAGTGTGTGGACGTACGGAGTTAAATTAAGCTCCTCTACCAGGACCATGGAGGTACAACACACCGTTGGCTCCAGTGAAACCAACTTTCTGCATTTAATCTGCCCGGCCTCAACATGCTGGAGGTCAACATGCCGCTGTCTCCATCCGCGTCCCCCTCAAGCACCACAAGGACAAAATAGTTTTGCAGCACAAATGAGCAACAAAGTCTGCGAAGGTTATTAATGGAGGATTACCGAATGGAAACCAGGGACGGAGGTAATGCAGCAGTTCTGGGACCTGGTATTAAAATGATGCTGGGAAATGTGGAGATAATGGTTTCTGTGCTGAACAATATCTCTGGCCTCCATTTAATCCTCGGACACATTATTCCTGCTCGTCCCTGAGATCTGCGCTGCGAGGACGCCCCGTGCTGCTGAACGCCTGCTGAACCGGGCCGGGCCCCAGAGAGAAAACTTCATCAGTACGGACCCCTACGTAAACACAGAGAAGCAACCTTTCTGCATCACACTTGCTGGGTAGGACAAAACTTTCATTAAAAAGAGCTTTAACAACTTTCTTTTAGAGCAGTAGACTTTAATCTTATGGAAACAAAAAGTGCCCTCAACAGCACCTCCTAAAGACATCATGAAGTTAAATGAAAAGTCTCATAAGAATAAGAAAACGTGACCTCGTTTAAAGCTCAAAACTTTGCTAAATAATTTGGTGTTTGTCTTTAGAATGAACCATTTTTATGTATTTGTACACAGAATGAATGAAACAGCAGAAAAGATGATGTGTCTGAGGAATCCGAGGAAGGAAAGAACAAGCAGCAGCAACTGGTTCGACTACCAACAAAGTAAAAATAAAGCCAGTAAAAATAAAGCTGGGTCTGTGTCTCTGGTCTGGAAGTTCTCCCGTCTCAGCTTTTGTGTGGGGTGACGTCCATGTTTTTATCTGCCACTTGACTACTCCGGGGATGCTGCCATTACTGCTGTGGTGAGTCCTGATGACATCGAATCTGCTGCCACATGGCGACATAGATGCGTTTCCATTACCCCTAGAATTACACAACCTAAAAATCAATCTTACATCTCATAATCTCTCCCAAACTAGTCCCTTACGCTCAGCAACGCAGCAGCTACTGGTCTGCTAGCCCATTAACTCGCATCACAAACGTTATTCGTTGTGTGACGTTCGGCCAAACGGCAACATGGAAACGTACAATTTAGTGTCGAATTAACAATTTTTGACTCAAATTTACCATGTTTTTGTTTTGGGGAATAAAATCCAGTGTAATCCACAATTAAAGTTTTCCACTTCTGTTCATACAGTTCATAAACGAGCAAGTCCTTCCAGATTTCCTTGTTAAGACAACAGAACAATTCTGTTCTGCTCCAACATGCACAAAAACACCACCGCAGCAATGGAGAGGGGTCTACTTCCCGACCAGCTGTCTCTAAAATCTGTCCAATACACCTGGATGGATCAGTATTAACCACACCCACTTCAAATTTCCAACCAATCACACAATGGTTCTTGTACTTCACGAGAAAAAAGTGCTGCCCAGATTAAGTATCTAGAACAAGAACAAAGTTCTGTGTTCTTGTGGAGTATGTAAGAACCTTTCCATGTTCTTAATGAAGAGTGTTGAAGGAATTGAAGATGATTGGCGGCCTCTCAGTTTGGAGGCTGTTGCAACATTTCCTGGATTATTCAGCTCGTCTAATAACCTCAGTGTTCTAGCTATAGATGCCGACACAGACTCAGACCACTGATCTGTGAGTGTGGAAGTCCATTTTTGAGGAGTTGTAGTGTATTATTCACTTTCATCCTCCCTTCGGGTGGCTGGTCTTCAGTTACAGATCGGTCCGTCTCAGAGCTCTAAAGAGAAATGGGATTATCTCACAGCGAGAGTCTGACCTGAGAGGAGCACTAAGCTGGAGCCAGGAGGGAAGATGATGGAACCGGAGGAGGCGTGGAGATGTCTCGGCACACCTCCCACAGCTTCGTGTTAACATCTCCACCAACGCTTCAACCTCGGCTCTGTTTGTTACAGTAAGTCTGGCGGCTGTTTAGCCGTCCAGGAGGGAACCTACAAACATTTCCTTCCCACAAACCTCATTAAGTCTGCCAGAATAACTGCGAGTCAGATTCCTGCTGCTTTTCAAGCCACGCAAACCCGTTTACAGCAGGTGGGTGTGCAGGTGTACACACAGTTGTCAGCAGAACAGCTTAATACAAACTTTTCTTTCCTCCATTAGAAAGTGACTTTAAAACTTGTTGTAGAAGATTTACTAATAACTGAATCCCATTAAAAGGGACTAAGGACTGAAAAACTGTCTTTGGAGTTCCCCCGGGTTTAATCCTTGGCCCGTTCTGCTTTCAGACAACGGGATTTTAAACTCTGGTCTTTAAGGGACACTGTCCTGCAGATTTTAAGCTCCTCTGTTCTAACACACCAGGTTTAAGTAAAGATTGATCCAACAACTTGTCAAATTTTGTGCAATGACTCGTTAATTTGAATCAGGTGTGTTGAAACTAGGGATGCATCGATACCAGTATTAGGTATAGGTCCGATACTATGTGCATGTAATCTGTATTTAGTGTTCAGTATTCAGCATTGTGGTCACGATGCCAAAAACTGCCATGTTTCATTCATTTACAAAAACAATTCAAACTTCTGGCTTATGCCGGTTTGTTTCTGTCTTTAATCAAGAGCATCTAATTTCTAATCAGCGTGTTGGACTGATTCACTTCTGTTAATTCCAGCTTGGATCGTTCAGACAAGTAAAATGAGTCCATGTAATGGTGTGAGTTGATGTTTAGGTCTGTATCAGGATAACTTATTGATTGTGGATGTATGTTGTTCACAAATCCAGAGCAGCTCAATACATGAACATGAAATCCCCCACGAAGCCGCAAAGCTTCTTTAAGTGCACTTTTAATAAATAAACACTGGTTGTTACGAGTCTCCGCTGCTGTTTTAACCCCCACAAGGCTCCACCAACTTCCTGTCTTTATTCTGGGAAACGATCGATACGAGACGAGTGAGAAAGTTTTCAGAGCTCAACATTAATTTCATGATGCAACAACGTGGAGATTTACTAAATTATTTTAAACTCTCACTGGGATCAATTTGTGCTGGAGGGTTTGTTGCGGCTCGCCGACTTTGTCTGAGGGAGATGATGGACTTGTTTTAAATTTCAACCTATGCCGAGACATCTGCCTCGGAAAAAATGGAGTGATTAGCAGAAGTTCTCCTGTTTCCTCGCACCCCGTGAATAATCCTATTGGCTTCACAACGGCTCCGCTTAATGCAAACTCTTTCATGCTTAATTGACTTCAGTGGCAAGGGCGGTTGTTGATCTAACGCAGAGCGAACCGCCTGCAGGAGGTGTTTCCAACACCTGCACTCGCTGTGAAGTCTGGAGTCGGAGCGTCCCTTGTTAGCATACGTTTACAGGCAGGCTGCTGTAATTGGCTCAGACCGGAGCTGCACTGAGACTCCTCACTCACATCAGAGGATTTACAGAAACATTATGAAGACTTAATGTCAACAAGGAGGATCAAACTGCTGGCAAGGCCTCTGACCTTCATCATTAACTCCTCTTCAAGCTTTGTTTGTCTGCACAGTGATAAACAGCTAAAATAATCACAAGTTTCTGTTTCCTCTAATAACAGGTGACACCAGTCCCAGCATGTGTACATTCACTAATCAGCCCGTTAACTCCTTCCTCTGTCCTACATCCATCTACTAACCAGAATTCGTCCTACAACCCCACAGAACTGATCGTGTTAGAAATCCTGATCCAGCTGTCATTTTTAATATTTCTTCTCCTAGCAGCCAGACTGTCTTTTAATCCTTTAAAGTCGTCTTGATCAAACGTTCTCCAGCGTTCTGAAGCTTTTTCAAACTTTTTCTTTGGACATTTTCAGTCCAGTCCTGGTTCCTGGCTCTTTTCTGAGTAGCTTAACTCTGAACTATGAATCCTTCAGGCAGAAGCAAAGCTCTGAAGTCAAGGGATGAGCCAGCCTGTCACAAAGACGCATCATGTGTTCCCATTTCTTTAGTTTCATGTGTAAAACCAGCAGAGACCCGTTCCCAAACAGCTGGTAGCTGGAAACTCGGCTTATCTCAGCACGGAGGCAGAAACTGGACACGTGGAGGGAAAAAAGAAGAGGAGTCAGGACAAAATACAGCAGATCAAGACCTGAACCAGGACCTGAAAGATGCATCTGGACCCTCACTTGATCCATCTACTGTTGCCGAAGCCTCATCAGAAATGGTCTCCAAGGAAACGTGGCTGTCAAGAAGACATTTTAAAGAAGGAAAACAGAGAAAAGGCTGAGGTGTGTCACATGACCCGAGAACTGGACTGAGGATTTGTGGAAACAGGTCTGATGGAGGAAGGGATCCCCCCCAGAAACCAGACCTCAACGGGTCTGATGGAGGGAGGGATCCTCCCCAGAAACCAGACCTCAACGGGTCTGATGGAGGGAGGGATCCTCCCCAGAAACCAGACCTCAACGGGTCTGATGGAGGGAGGGATCCTCCCCAGAAACCAGACCTCAACATTATTGAAGCAGTGTGGGATTACCCGGACAGAAAATGAAACAAAAAGCTGAAACATCCAAACAGGAGCTTTGGAAAGTCCTTCAAGGATCCTGGAGAACTCCTTAAACAAATGACGGAAAACTGGTCTACGATGAATAAAGCTGCTCAGACCAAACAGAATATTACTGTGTTTTAAAATGAAAAATATTTACTTAACTTATTTTGAGTCATAAACGTGTGTTTAGTTCCTCTAGGATAGTTGCTCCTGTATGTTTGGATCTGGAGGCAGGTGTACTTACTTCTGGGAGAAGAGGTCTCTGTAGGGGCTGCCGTGCTGCATGGCGATGCCGTAGCCTTTACTGCTGATGGTGTTTCCACACACGGTGATGGTGCAGTCGTCGTCCGTCAGCGCGGCGTACTCCAGCACCGCCATGTCCCACAGGAAGGCGTAGGGACTCTTCTTCGCCTGCAGACACGGGAGCAGCTACATGACCACGGTCTTCATAGTTCTTACAAGCTGCTGTTTTTCATGTCCATGCTCCGTCCTAGTTTCTATGGAAACCAGCCTGAAGCTCAAAGAAAGTTTATTATTATGTGGAACTACCAACCAGAAAATTAATCTGTGATAATCCCGTCACACAGCAAGCTGTTCATCTTCTGAGTCAAAATCTTTTTCGTGGAGCAAATAACTGAATATTTTATTTATCACATTTCTATGCATTTATTAGGCCATGAGGGACTTTTTTTTTTTGTCCTTTCAGATTATTTTGGTTGTGTGAAAATGTTTCTCTGGAAGAACCTGGACACCAGGGACAAATTTACTACCTTTTCAGTCCATTAGAGGACAAAAAAGTCCTCTCCCAAAACTGCAGCTTTGCAAATCAATAATCTTTTCCACTATTTTTTTTTCTTTAATCACTCAGCTGACTTCACTGCAAATCAAATGTGCCACTTATTAAATTTTACCACTTGATGGAGCTATTTTTGATAGAAAAAAAACAACATAAAGGAGATATTTTCCATATAATGGATGAAGATCAAATGTAATGTTATTACAAATGTTTAGTACATTTAGGAGGAATTATTAAAAACAAACTTCCAAACATGTATTTTATGGAAAATAACACATTCACATTTTATTTTCACAAAAACGGAAACATCATGTAATTAATTGGTAATTTAAAGGGTTAAATTATTCTAATAACTACCTAATTGGTGGTTTTGACCAGGACTAAAGCTGATTCGTAGATTTGAGGAAAAAAGTGGAAAAACATATTAATCTGAGGACTTTTTCTCTAATAACCTAAAATGGTGGGAAATTGTAGCAACCCATAAGGACTGAATGACGTTCGGAGAACTGCAGGTTTGTGAGGCTGAAACGTGGCTGCGGTGCTTGTTCAGTGTTTGATAAAGGGTTGACTTCTGTCTTCTTTTTCTTCATAGCAGCCAAGTTCAGCCTGTAGACGGTTTTAATGCAGTTTCCACCTAATTACTAATTACCACCGCATGCTGTTAACTTGGTGTTCTGGACTCGTCTTCTGAGGAGTGACTTCCTCTCTCTTCAGGTAGAACAGGAATAAAAAGGGGGTTTAAAGACAAAGATCTGGAGCTCATCTTCATGCATATCAGCTCCTGATCCACCGGCTCAGTTAAAAAATTTACAGCTGATTCAATGAAAATCAAAATGAACACCCTCAGGTAAAGATGATGGAAAACAAACTAAAAAGCCTGTGTGAGCATCACAGTTTGGGTTTTGAGATGCGTCCTGCAGATGTCTGAATAATGGATCCACTCAGAGCTGTGAGCATTAATTGTGAGGGCTCAATCCCTGGTCCTTTTCATCCATTCATTCATGGTCATAGCACTGCAATAATAAGGGTCTTATTGTGTTCTTGCTAGCTATGGACCTGGAGAATTTTTTCTATCCATCCATTTTCTACCGCTTATCCGGGGTCAAGTCGCCCGGGCAGGGGAAGGCCAGACTTCCACCTCCCTGCCCACTTCTTCAAGGGGGATCCTGAGGCGTTCCCAGGCCAGCTGAGAGATGTAGTCCTTCCAGCATTCCTTAGTTCTTCCCCAAGGTCTCTTCCTAGTACAACGTTCCCAGAACACCTCACCAGGGAGGCGTCCAATGGGCATCCTAACCAAATGCACGATCCACCGAATCTGGCTCTTCTCGGTGGCGTAACCGACCTGACGCGAGTCTCACGAGTCTTTAGTTTTAAATAAAACTTTCCACACACACCAACCTTGCGTATTCCTTCTGATGGGCTGGACACGGAGTAGTCCATGCCGTTGTTCTTGCTGACGGTCCTCCACAGCTCTGCATAGGTGCTGTCCTGCTCCAGAGGGTTGGTGCCTTTGTTCCTGAAGTAGTCGTACACAGCGGAGTCCCTCACCGTGCCGTAATCCACATCAATCTGCCGTGCCAAGTCCTGGAAAGACCTGCAGCACAGGGGAAAAAAGTTAGCTCCTCCAGCTGTGGATGCAGAAGAATCTTGGATGTAAATGGAAACACAAACAAAGAAGAAAAAGACTCCAACTTTTTCTAGATTGAAGGAAAATGTGAACACACAAAATTATTTCATCCTTAGACTTAGAAGAATATTTCATATTCCATCACGTAGATGTTCAGCATCCGTGTGTTTCAGGCGACGGTCCTGTCAGTCGGAGGGAAGACGTCTCTCTGCCGTCTACAAAGAGACCGTTTCACATGCAAATCCCTGTTTCAGGTCGCGCTGAATGTCAGGAAATCCAGCGTACCCTGCACTCCAAGGACTCGGCCTTCACGGAGCGCCGAGGATCTGCTGATGAAAATGTCAGCTCGGATTTGATGCTCGGATGAGAGGAGACAGGAGAGGATGGAGCTGAGTGGGAAGAGAGAGATAACCGCAGAAAAGCGATGCCGAGCGCTGCTGGCCGAGGCTTCAGGAGTGAACAGAGGAAATGTTGGAGATTTAAATCAGACCTTGTAGCGTCTCTGTCCGTTTCACAGATTTAACTCTTCACATCTCTGTGCACCTGGTAAACATCCAGACTCTCACACAATCACTTTCCTGAGCTTCAAGTGTCTATGAAATGAATGAATGAAAATCCGTCCCTACTTCAACCTCCCGAGACCGAGCACCTCCGAACGAGGACATCACACATGAGGTTGTCTGCACAATAATAAACTCTAACTGGAACCAGTTGAACACTCACGCCGCCATTTGGTGCTGTTTTTTTTATTAGATACATATCTACATCATATGTAATATGTATAATCCTAAATCATAAAATTCTATTTATTGGTTCCTTCTAAGCCCAGACAGCTAGCAGACATCTAGCAAGTTGAAGTAAAGCTGGGGTCCCAGGAGGCTTTAACCCACCCACCACCAAAGCTCCTCTTCCTCCACACGATGCACCCGAGTCACGTCTCTGCTAAATATCAGCTGCTTCTACCAGGGACAGAATAAAACATAACTATTTAAATAAAAAAAGCCTGACTTTTATATCACATCATCACCTTGTTAGTTACTTATTGAAGCACTCGAGTGAATTTCTGTTTTTGTTAATTGTGCTGTATAAATAAAGTTTCTGGGATGATGGCGTGTAATGCTTTCAGAGCCTTGAAAATGTGGGAAAATGAACCAAATCAGTTTTCAAACACTGAACAGTTTTATGAGCTCTATTTAATTTATTATTTCACATTTTAATGACTGAATTCGTCAGTTCCAAGCCTGCCTTGTTTACCCCTTTAATCTGAACTTCCCGTTCCCGTTCAGGAAGTTAAATCCCTTCTCTGTCAGGATGTACGACCACGTTGTGCTTCCCTAATTGACTCCATGTCATTGAAGAAGAAATAATTCCTACAATCAGGGTTGGATTCATTAACTCGTGCAGGAAAAGATGCCTCCTAACCAGAGCCCTGAGAGGTTGTTTCAGCCTCTGCTGGGCTGCATGTTTAACGTTGTTCAGGTCAGATGTGCTCTCCACTAAAGGTGCAACGCTTCCTGTTTGTTTCACGGTTGCTATGGAAACAGAACTTCCTCATTCACGCCTCGCCCTCCCTGGTCAGAGCTCATCAGTGGTCCACCAGAGCTGTTTTCTGTCTCAGCCTGGAGTGTAAATAAAGCTGCAGGAAAAACCAAGCCGAGCCGCACGCGGCGGCGGCGATGACGTCGATGTTTATTTGCACTTGCGTGGGATCACAGTTCACATCATTATCACCAGATCGCCTCTCAGATCGATGGAAACATTTACAGAAGCTTGCAGACTTAAAGGCTGCATCTGATCACCTAATGAGGCAGAGGTCTGAATCCCGTCTGATGAAAGTTCAGCCCAGAAGAAACATGACCTTTACCTCCACCGGAAGGTGGAGGAAGCCAGGATGGCGTGTGTGTTCAGCTGAGTGAGGACAGCGAGGCTTGCTGTGATCCGTGTTAATCTGACAGGCCGGCTGGACCATCGATCCCATGAAACTGGTCGGTAGCTGTGTGGAGCCAGAGGGGATTGTCTAGAGGTGACACACATGAAGTTCAGCTGATTTCCTTCCAGGAAATTCCCGGTCTGTAAAGCTGTTGTGCTATTCAGACCCTTAACATGCAAAATGGTAAAATGAGGATCGACCGAGCAAATGAGCCAATCGAAGCTGGAGTTACGAGATTTCTGCTCGTACTTCAGATGTCCAGAAGCACTTACCCCTCTGTTCTAAAAGAAATTGGGACACCTTACCCTACACGCTAAGCAGAGGGTAGGGCTGAGCGGTGAAATGGGATTCAGCTGTAAGTCTGGCTGTATGCATGGATTTCAGGGCATCAAACCTGTGGGAGAAAAGGATGTTCTAACGCCCACACTTTACTGGTGAGAGGGTTTATCACCCGCATTTTTTTAAAAAAACCTTTCATGTAGTTGCACTAACGTCACGGCTCTGGTCGTCTTCACCGTGCACAGTGTGGCAGTCTCCTCCTCTTCCTCCCTATTTTGTTGTGAATGACGACGGCTGACAGTGATCAGCTGATTAGCTTTTCTGTTGCTAGCACCGGCTGTCTGGTTGCACTTGTTCATCATTCAGCTGAGAAGGAAGAAACCGGCACATATTTACTCAAAAGTATTGTTCTTGGATGCGCTAGCATGTCAAATAGATTCAAGTCACTGTTACGGAACAAGGAGACGTCTTCACTAAATCATTGGTGCGGTGCAGATGTTGGAGACGCAGGTCTGATCATTTAGAAATTACAGATCAGAGGAGATCTCCTCTCTAGCAAAGTAGCTGACAGATGTAAAAAGGGTTCATGCTTCAGCTGTGCAGGGGGGGGTCTAGAAAAGTTTAGATGGGGGCCTGGCAGGGGTCCAGTGCTGAATTACCTAACACACTGTGTCTAGTTGTGTGGAAAAGACTTGGTAATCATTAGCAACGTTCACATGGACAAACTTTCTCTCCGATTTAAACCAATCGGAACTAATCTGAGCCCATCAAGTGTAAAGTAAGAAGGTCACAGCTGGAAAAGACGAGCCAAAGCATGGAAAATAAACGGAGTGAAATGTGACTTCATCAGAGTGGAACACTGTAAACTTCCTTCCTCTGGACTCCACCTGAGCCGACCTCGGAGATCCCAAAGACTGAAAGGAGCTCCTTCAGTCCAGCAGATGAAGACGGACTCCGGGACGGGAGCTTACATTTGGCTAATGTTTCTCCAGATTTCGCTCTGCGCTGGTAATGAAGACCTTTGATCCATAACGGGTGGATCCGTTTGGAGCTCATGGGGTTAACTGAATACCTTTAAACCGGTCTGCTTCATTCAGCATCACTGGACTTCAGTTCTATGTGTCAAATGTTAAGTTTCTTTCAGAGTATCCGGCTCCGTGGTGGTAAGAGGAAAATGACTCCGTAACGTGAACGCGAGGTTAATCCTCCGGAGCGAGGGAGCTGCTGATAGAAGCTGCTGCTGCAGTGATAAAGAGAAAATGGTCATTGTTGCAGGAAGACCTTCATCACCAAACACAACCTCCTTAAATCCATTTTCTATTCCCACTTAATCCCATTCAGGGTCACGGGGCTGCAGATGATCACGGAGCTAAAACAAACAACTCAGTCTCTTCAGGTCACTTTACTGTCATCCAGATTTTCTGGAACATTTTCACCTTTTTTTTTTTTTTGCACGTTGTCCAACCTCTGGTGTCCTCACCTGGACGAATTACTTGCTGTATGTGAACCGCAGGAGCTCCATGATCAGGACTCTAGAGTGCAACCAGAAATTTCTCAGGCCTGTGGGACGTTTATCTGTCTGTATTCTGTGTTCGTTCCCTCCGTACTCGAGCTCAAAGTGTGACAGGGTGATAAGAAGCCAGGTAAAGTCAGAGAAGAGCTGGGTCTTCTCTGATTGGCTCTGATCCGCAGCCGCACGCTACATGAGTGTACATGACGAATGGGCTCAACATCCGCAACGGCTTCTTTTTTATTACAATGTTCAGTCGAGCTCTGGAAGAAAATAAGTTTTGGTTATTTGATGAGTGTTAAAACTATAACTCGGTTACTTCATCCCGAATCGAAGCACAGCTGTATCATGGCAGAATTTTAACTATCAGGAAATATTGTGTCATTATCAAACCTCTGATTTACATTCCTGCTGAACAGCTGTTTCTAACGCGGTTTTGGCCCAGTCCATTCGGAGAAACACAAAAACCCAGTTTTATAAAAATATTCGACATACTTGTATTCTACCGTGATGTTTGGTGTTGGAAGAAACGTTAAAAACGGACAATTCTAAAGAATAAAAACCTCAATTCCTATTGGTAGAGAAATTCACCTCATCAGCCAATCAGAAATTTCTATGACAATGCGGCACATCTGGTTGCCGTGGAAGAGAAGTTGTTATAGGCGAGTCTAAATTCTACCAAGTCAGATTGACGTGCTGCCTCCTGATGGACAGAGGGACCAACACACCATGGACATGTCCAACCTGTGACGTCCTCTGTGTGTATAGATATAAAGGTAAACTTAGTCAACAATGTCCAGTTACACCCTCGACCCCAGAAGGTTAGAGATCTTCAAGCCACCGTGAAATTATACAGAATATTTCTTTTCATAAGCGATGTGTCCTGACTGCTGGACTTTAGCAGTTTGTGTCACTAAAAGACTTTTTGTTTGTTCTTTTGTCTCTTGGAGCTCTTTAACCCCTTAATGCCTAGTTTCCAATTTTTTTCTTCTTGTTATTCCTTTTCTAGTTTTTCTATTATTGTAAACAAATTCAGGCAACAAGGGGTTAAATTTCCACATCTGAATAATAACTGTTGCAGAGCTGCAGACACACGTAATGTTGCAGTGAGTCACACACACACACGTGTGCGTCTCACCGTATAGCGTGATCCATGCGGGACACGGTGAGGTACGCTGCCAAGTTGGCCGTGTACGAGGAACACACGATGAGCGTGAAGAGCCACCAGCTGCCCATGACGATCCTCAGAGCCACCGAGCCGACCACGCTGTCTCCACCTACATACACACACACACACACACAGTTTCAGGTGACTCATGGACATGTGCTGCAGGGCTCAAACCTGTGACCTCTTAGTTACAGCTGGCTCCTGCGTCAAACAGCAGCTAAGGGCACCGCTTCATCGTGGCAAGTCGTGGCGAGCACAGCCTAAAAGGTTTCCTAGGCAACCTGCCAGACCATAATAGATGCTGGTGTAGCGGAGGTGAAGACGAGGCTGAGTGAAGCTGTGCAGGGTCAAATATTCCAATCTTTGGAAGGATGCGCCACTTTGAACCTTTTTATAAAGATTTAATGATGACTGAAGACGTTTTTTGGAAAGCGGAGACTTTTAAAATAATTTTAAAAACTCACCTTGCTGCACAAACGCTCCGTAAACGATCCAGATGGCGCTGTGCAGCGTGCTCGACCCGACTCCGTTGGCCTGCTGGCCTGGCGGTGCATTCTGGGAGGAAGAGGAGCGGAGAGCCTGTAGCCTGTTGAGGAGGAAGATGAGCACTCCCACCACCGGGATGGCGGCGGCGATGCAGGCCCAGACCGCCAGGTCGAAGGGGGCGAAGAGGGAGAAGATGTTGATCTTCTCTTCGGGTTTTCTCAGGAGGATGCCGACGCTGTAGTCGAGGTAGCGCTTGCTGAAGTCCACCACGTTTTCCCGCTCCGGCGTGATGGTGATGGCCGACACCGCCAGGTCGGCTCTCTGCAGGAAGACCAAGCGTTTTCATTTGTGTAGCTCGGTGGTCACAATAAACCCTGCCATGAATGACGGCATCTGAGCCGGAGATTTAACGCCTTCAGTCACAGGCTGGCTTGAACCGGTGATGAATTCAGCTCCTACCTTGTTGATGAGATCCCCGATCATGCCGTTCCACGTGCCGTTGGGAAGCCGGGAGCCATATTTGCTGTCTGCAACCTGAGAAAAAACATGATAAAAATCAGTTTGTTCCTCACTTCTCAAACAAATGACCTGGAAAACAGCCGACACGAGTCGACCAGACGCCGAGACCGGAACCCAAAACGTCGCGTTTACAGTTTCCTCACATTTCCAAGACACCCGAGTTCAGCCAACACTCTGATTCCAGACCAACTCTGGAGGATCCAAGACCACCAAGTCAAGGTTTACTCAAACTTCTAGAACGCAGAACGAAGGAAAGCTTCAAAACATCCTAAAAAACTAATCGGTAAAAATGTTCAGCTGGGCTGAAATAATAATTTGATGAATGAATTAGAAAAAATAAAAAAACTGAATGAACTAAAAGAATAAATGAAAAAATAGAAGATAAAATAAAAACAACATATAAACCAGTATAAAATAGACTTAAGAATAAACAAAAATATGTGAAAAGTAATAAGTTTAAAAGCAATAAAGAGAAATAAAATAAAAATATACAGCGAACTTATAAAATTCTATTAAATAACAAAAAATGTATCAATAAAAAGGAGCTAAAAATTATTAATAAGTAAAACAAATACAATGAACTAAAAAAGAAAAAATTAAGATTTGAAACGTAAAAAGTAAGGTAAAAATATCAATAACAATAAAATAAAATGAAAAGCACTTTAAATAAATGTGTGTGTGTTCAGCCGGTTTTATTCATCTGTGTGTGAATGAGACAGGAAGTTGTTCGGACTTCTTCCTGTCTGCTCAGAGTCTCCATGAGCTCGTCTACAGATAAAACAGGTGATGAAAACAGCCTGAACGTGACCAGCAGGAAACTTTCCCACATGTGAGGATGAAGAAGAAGACTTAACAGAAATAAGTGCAACAAGAAGATGTAAAATGCAGGAAAAAGTTCAGGAACATCTGAAATTCAACCAACGATGAGATGGAGACACATCTGTACATCTGTTTCTGTTTCCCACCTGATAGATCTCGTATTTGAAGCCCAGGATTTTGGCGAGGGCGTCCAGGACGTCGATGGAGAAGCCTTTATATCTCTTCGGCTGCCCGAGGATGTTCTCCGCCACCATGACGAACGGATCCTCCTGAGGAGGGTTAGACAGGGAGGGTCAGAGTCACAGTGCCGAAGACAAAGACCAGTATTTGTGGTCTTGTCTGACCGGAAGTCAGGATAACAGCAAACAGTGAAACCTGGTCCTATTCAGCTGCAGTGATTTCATGGTGTGTGAAGCCTGGAAGTGTTGCAGCTGCAGGGGGAGAACCGCAGGGTGACGTATGAGTCCCACCTGGTTGGGCCTGCGCCTCCACGGCGGGAGCCTAAAACGCTCGGCTTTTTATCTGCCAGACTGAACCCGTTGGTTCCACGCCTGCACAGAAAACGCTCTGAAGGTCGACGCTGAGTCAGGCGGGTCAAATCACTTCAAAAATAAAGTTTATGGACTGAAGGATGATTGTCTGTAGATTATAAGCAGATTATGTGGTTGTGCCAGTGTTTCAACCGTGTGTGTGTAGAATGATACGCTCATCAGACGTGTCAGCATCTCGTCGTGGTGTGGTCCTGGTCTGATGAAGAGGCCATTGATCCGGAACATTTACTGTGCCGTTCATGGGTTTGTTTTGTGGTTAATCGAGTTCTTGTAGAACAGCATGTTGTGCCTTCAGAAAGGCAAATAAAGTTCACATGTTCGGGTTCTAGTGGAACATCCCTGACATTTTTCCGAATAGCGAATAAATATCTTGTAAACTTTTTGCTGTTAGTCCGTTCGTACCGGCAGGGCTCTGTTCCAGTTCCTGAGCCTAAACCAGTCACCGCTTCCAAACCAACCAAGAGTCTGGTTCCCAACTGGAACTAAAAGCCAGCGGCTCTTCATCGCAACCTGAGGCAGGGTCCCCCCTGAACAGGTCTCATGCAGACCAGTGCTGGCTCTTAATGATCACACCAGGGCTGATTTAAAAAATAACTTTCCATTAGTTAATCAGACCAAACAATTAACAATCTTGAAACGGTGAAGGAGGAGGACGACAGTAAAACCTGGACGGGTGTTACGTGTCCATCTTTGTCTGCCTGGAACAGAAATTAGACGACGTTCTTAAAATTATAGACCATGTGCAGCGATGCAAAACGATTGATTAGTGATGTACAAACCAAACATATCCTGTGTATTAGGATATAACTATTAAACACAGCAGCAAACGGCGGCACTGGTTTCACTGGTTTTGGCTCCAAACCAAAAATCCTTTTTTACTACTCAGTTACAATAACTAGGTTAGTAGTTTGACGTCATCATAGTTGCTCACTTTTTGTCTAGAATGGTTGTGAAGGTGGACCACCATGGGCCCTTGAGCAAGGTCCTAGTACTACTCCCAGTGTGACTACGATGGGTTAAACACAAATGGATTAATAAAGTATAATAAGCAGTGATGATTTCGATGACGAATTTATGTCCTTGACGAACTTTTTTTTCGTGACGATAGCGAGACATTGGCGAGCTAAAATGGCTCCCTGATGACGAAAACATGACGAGACGTTTGTGAGATTTTGTTGACGAGACGAAAATGTCCGACATAAAACATGCAAGACATTTCTGCCTATTGTGAGCGCAGCAACTAGGCCACGCCCACCACCAGTGCAGCGCCACACAGACTAGCAGTTTATTCATTTATATGTTATCTTTCCCGTTTTCATCTGATCGTGGTCGGAAGACACGGGGAGATCCGTCTCCTCCAGGGCCGGAGTAGCATTCGCTTCGGGGTTAAGTCCCTAAGCTCCTCTCTACACTTGTTAACGGGGTGAAACACGAGGAAAGGAAGGCAGCGAGAAACGGTTTTATTACAAGACTGCACTGTCCGTCTCCAACCCGGAGGTATCCGCCTGACTCCTCGTTCGTACTCCACACCTCCGCTCTCTTCACTCCCCATGAGCGCCTTCTTTCGCGCGCATGTTCACTCACGCTCTGAGCTGGCTGAGCAACACACAGGAGTTAGACACATCCCATAACACATAGATGAGTCATGGACGAAGGGTTTGGTGGTCGGAAGCGAGGAATGACATTTGGACATATTTTCACTATAATCCATCATAATTCCACTGGCAGACCAGGTCAAGTATATGCGTTCCTCATCCATGGCTCATATTCTGGGCAGGTGTGTGTTCGGGTGGAGTATTACACTTCAGAAAATTCTCAGTAATGAAGCCACAGTTGCCAAAGTCAGGATGTTGTTGCTCTTTGCTTTTGTGGAGTAACTGGTTCCACAGTTAGTACTTTATCTGTGTGATGCAGAACCCTACGTGGATCAGAAAGTATCTGCTGCTGGTTGGGAAACCTTCTAAGTCTAAAACATCCTTTTCACTTAGTAATTAGTGATGAAAATAACCAAACAACAAGCTCACAATGTTGCTACATGCTGAACTTCTAGATCTGCTATTTTCTGGTGTGACATGTTGGTATGATGAAGTACGGCATCAATTAATGAAAAAAGTTGAAATCTAGAAATAAAAGGATTCTGGCCAACAGCAGTGAAGTGCAGCACGGCAGCATTTCATCCCTGTTGATGGGAAAGTCTCGGCTAACGCTCTCCGTCTGGTAAAGGATCTGGTTATTATGCAGAAGCATTAAGGTTAACTTGTTTTATGAATTACAATACTTGTTATAACCTGTCAATCATGATTCCACTTTTTAATACGTATTATTGACCTAAATTAATTTGTTAAAGATTAATACTTTTTTTTAATTTATAAAACATTTTTTTGAGTTATCGACTAAAAGTGGACTAAAACTATCAAACTTAGAAATGACTAAAATGTGACTAAAACAAATGAGCATTTTCCTCCTGAAGACTAAAACTGCGATGCTTGCCAAAAACAACACTGATAATAAGAAATATAAATGTAGACTGTACCACCTTGGTCATTACAACTATGACGGGACCGCTGGGTGTTTTATGTCCGTACACACTAACCTCTTCAATCCTCAACTGAGGACAATTTGAATCAAATATGTCACATTTGACAGACTTTGACAAGTTGTGGTTTTAATTGCTACCTACCAGTAAAGTCACCACTTTGATGGTCACTCCCTGCATGCCGTTCTCTATCCGGCTCTCCTTCAGACTGCCGTTGAGCCCGTGAACAGAGTCCCACGTAGCCAGCTGCAGAAAGGATGGAGACCAGATGTAAACAAAGACAGAAGTCAACAGAATTAAGTACGTAGAGAAAGAGAAAAAACACAAAAAGAAGTCCATCTATTTCATTTTCAGTCAGGCACAAAATCAACCTGACCTAATTAGATCCAAGGCACCCCTGCCCCCTCCACAGAACTGAACTGAGAATATTGTGAATTTTTAGAACCAGACAGCTGTCTTCCTAAAAACCCTTTTTATGTCCGACATGAAAGACTAATCAGGGATTATTTCACATGATTTAAAGTATAAAATCAGTTTCTGACATCCGGAGGAGGAAAACAGACCAGAGCTACATCAACAATATGTAAAAATAACATTAGGTGGACTGAAATCTGGAGGTCCGTCCATCACCGAGCTGCTGCTTCCAGCAGTCGTGTTCAGGCAGAAATGATTAAAAGAGGAAAAATTATACAAAACATAAAAGAATTTTGACTTTACAGCCGACTGACTTCTCCGTTTATGATGAGTGAACAAAGTTAGATACAAATGATCAACAGATGGAAATTTCCTAAAACCTCTTTCAAACCCTCAACTCAGCGAAATCATATTGTTTTTCCGAATGTTGGCATTTTTACATGAACTCAGGTTCACCTTTTTAACTTCCTGTTAACACAAATATCTAACCAGTCAGTCAAATGGCAGCAACTCAACACATGTAGTCATGTGAGATGCTGAAGACGACTTGCTGAAGTTCAACCTGAGCATCAGAATGAGGAAGAAATAGAATAAGAGACACTGAATGTGGCATGGTTGCTGGTCTGAGTATTTACTGGGATTTTTACCCACAACCATCTCTAAGGTTTCCAGAGAATGGTCTGAAGAAGAGAAAATATTCAGTTAGCAGCAGGTGTCTGGACCAGGATGCAGCGGAAGACCAGACCGGGTGCCTCCTCTCAGCTAAGACCAGGAAACACTGAACAAGATGGAGAAACGTTGCCAATACCTGAGTATTGTTGCTGACCATGTCCGTCCCTTCATGACCACAGTGTAGCATCTTCTGATGCTGCTTCCAGCAGG
>JBAMHW010000024.1:1662276-1672373 GCA_037177495.1 Rhadinocentrus ornatus | reverse complement strand
CCTTCCCTCACTCGTGAACAAGACCCCGAGATACGTGAACTCCTCCACTTGGGGCAGGACCCTATTGCAGACCCGGATAGAGCACTCCACCCTTTTCCGGCTGAGGACCATGGTCTCGGATGTTTTAATTAGTATCGCTGATATGCTTTTTTGTCTATCTGCTTCCCAGCATGTGTTTTTAAGGCCCACATCTCTGCAGTGTCTTTATGTCCTTGTTTAACATGTAGCTGATATTTTTATTCCAGAATCTGATCCGACAGCCAGAGTGCACTCAGTACAGCGAATACTGACAGCACCTGTGGGTGATTTGTGAATGTGCTCATGAATTTATGGATGTGCATCATGAAGTTCCTCCTCTGCAGCGGCAGGAGGTAAAACTGGGTCTGTATGTGTGAAGGATGCTCTTATTATGGAAGCAAGCAGCTTATTGGAGGGTTTTAGGAATTCTGCTGCCCCTGCCTCAGTCTGAGCAGAGATTGGTCCCTGAGTGCCTGCAGAGTAATTTTCCCAACAAAGAAACTAAGACGGTGTTCAGACGTCTGCTTGAAGGAAACTCTACAGAACATGATGCAATGCATAAAGAGAAATCCTTTGATGGAAACGATTCATTTCCACCTATTTAGTCTTTTTTTATATTTTACCTGAAATTCCACTTAATTAATCCATTTGTCCACTCATCATATTTTGTGCCTTGGAATTACTAAACTGTTCGGGAAATGATAGATGACTTTTTGTTTGGCTGTTACAACATAATCTGAGGAGTTGCAGCAACAATCATAAAGCTGGAGAAAATGTGTATTCCTGAACATAGAAGCATTTAAACTTAGCTTACAGCTCTAAAACACTCCAAATATGAGTATTTTAGCTGATCTCTCTGTCCTGTCCTCGCCACCCTCAACCAGTGGAGGCAGATGGCCGCCCTCCCTGGGCCGAGTGCTGCTGGAAGCTTTTCTTTCCTTTAAAACGGGAGGTTTGGTTGTGGCTGTGGTTTCCGGGGTAGCACGCAATGAAAACCAGAGACGTTGATGACACGAATTAGGGAAATAACGTGGACCACGAAAGTAAAGAAAAGCAGACAGCGGACATCAGAGGACACGGTAGAGGCGGGACAACCGTCAATCAAGGAGAGACAATATTTCTATGAGAAAGGATAAATACGAGAATTTTAGAACTACTGCCATGCCTAGACACGCCGGGAACAAGTATTCTCTCGCAGTATGGGAGATTTGCGTGAATAAGGTATTCTACCTGTTACATCCTGTCCTGCTAATCCTCAGTCATCACTCCCCTGATCCTCCACACCTGTCCCCTGTCCCAGCCGGATTAGTAACACCTGTCTCCCATCAGCTCACCACTCCTTAAATTCCCCAGTTCCACCTTCACTCCCTGTCGGACCTTAAACCACGCACCAGATGGACTCACGCCCTCTCCCTTGCTGGCTTCCTGGTCCCTGTACCTCCAGTCGACTCCCCCGTGATCTATTTGCGTAAGATCCTCTGAGTTCTGTGTTTCAAATAAAACCTGTTAATACCTTCTCCTGTCTCTGAGGGGTCCATGCGTAGCACTACCTCGGGGCCCCCTCTGAGATGAGAGGCTAACCCCCTTAAAGACTTATAACGTCACTCAAAGTAATTTATTCTGGAAAGATCATGCCATCAGGGCTGTCCTATCTTTCTTTATTGAGCCCCTTAGCCAGTATACAAGGCAAGACATTCAAGTTAAAGGAGTCCATATACATGGAAACGAGCACAAGTTATCACTTTCCGCGGACGATATCCTATTTTATTTAGACCAACCAAACAAATCCCTACCAAGATTAATGATGATATTAGAGAAATTTGGATCTCTGTCAGGCCACAAATTGAACATTTAAAAAGCATTTGAAGGATCCTGATAATCCCTGGATGAAATTTACTTTTAAGATTTGAAAAGAAGTATGTAAGGAGCTCAAATTAGGCTGAAATGTTGCGAAGATGGTGCGCTTTGACACAGAATTTTTACCTAACTGTAATGACACGAGATTTCAAGAATGGTCACTGAAGGGCCTTACTTCTTATTTTACATTTAACCACAAGGGGAAGTCAGCAGAATTCCAAACTCTTAAAGCAAAACATGGTTTAAATAATCAAGACTTCTTTAGGTATCTACAGGTGAGAAACAGATATATTAACACTAATGTGGTTCGGAAAACTGTTGCAAAATTCTATCAAGGATTTCAAGCAAACAAACTTACCAATACCTTATATGTTAAAAAGAAACTGGACCAGGTGTGGAGGATAGGGATTGGGAATTGATGTGTAAAATGCAATGGAAAACCACTGGTTCATCCAATTGGAAAAAATTTAGTTGGAAAAATATAATTTGTTATTTTACTACCCCAGCCCAACATGGAGGAACAGGTTGTTGGAGATCATGTGGCAGTCCAGAGGCTGGTCATTTTCTTCTATTCTGGGCCTGCCCCAAAGTCACTTAATTCTAGCCAGCGGCACACAAATGTCTAGAAAATGTTTTCAATACACAAATTCCCCTTGATTTCTTGTATTTATACCTAGGCTTGGAAATTCCTAATATAACTACTTCATCAGATAAGCACTTATTGAGATTATATTAATAGCAGCTAAGAAAACCCTGACTAGAAAACGGCTCCAAGCAGATGTACCAGGAATCCAGGATCTGGATGGAAACTATACTGTTTACCAGATATTAGTCATGGAGAGGCTGACTATGTCTTTCCGGCTTCAAAGAGATAAATTTAACCAGGTTTGGCTCAAATAGTCCCAATATCTTATATTAATTCTTATATTAAGAAAGGATTTTGTTTAAATAATAAGCACTACTAGAGAGGCAGTTAGAAGGTATTGAGATTGCACCACTTTCCACTTGTTTATATTTGTTCCTTTTATTGTTGTTTTCTGTTTTGTTTTGTGACTGTTTGGCATAAATAATGACTTGGAATGCTTATTTAGCCAGGCTGGTTATGAATTTGTGATGTTTACACAAGTTCTGTCCTACAGGATTGTTGTATTGTGAATGCTGTATGCAAGAACATCAATACAAAAATTTAAAAAGGGATTATTTTTTTTCTAACCAGTGTCTCCTGCCACACTGCAGCTAAGAAGAAAGTCACAATTCAGTGATATCCATTGGTTTTCTTAGCTAGGCTGTTATTGTTTTCATGAATTGGCTTGAACTGAATTGAAAGGGGCCCCAAGAATATTTGTAAATTGTTGCTAAAAAATAAAGCTGAATTGAATTAATTTAGATTTGTCTTTTACAGGCCATGGTGGAAAGTCTCAGCCTGCTCTGATGATGTATGAAAACCAGTAGAGGTGCATTCATACGAGGACAGTCCGCTAGACCAACTAGGTTGGATTGGGAACTTGGGGGTGCAACATTCTTCCGGACAGACATGGTGTTCATCCTGACTACTCAGACAAATCAGACATTTTAGATTGCATATTCCCATCCTCACCAGAGGTGGCGCTGCATCAAGATTTATTGGAGGAGACAACCAACGAAGAAGAAAACTGGTTCATCTATTGGTTGATGCAGGACATTTTCAGAGTAAAACATGGATCTGCATCAGTTCCTGGCAGTCTTGGGCTTGAAAGATTTCTATTAGAACATTTACTGAGTTCTTCCTCGTCTGACCGTGAAACATTTCTCCCACTTATCGTCGCACACGCTCATCTCATTTGGCTGTTTTTTACATTTACATTTTAGACGGACTGAGCGGACTGTGTTTTAGTCGAATCAGAACTTTCAGGGCAAACGGACTAGGATTGGAATCAAAATGACTGGTGTGAAGGTGCCTTTATTCTTTAATTGGGATGTAAAAAAGCAGCTACCAGGTAGGCTTCACGCTAACATGTTACATAGTGATTAAGTGTGAGGTTATAAAATCAACCCCCCTCATGGCTGACAAGCAATGAAAAGTGAATCCTTCTCTCAGTCAATGCTGATGTGGTGAAGCGTGTTTTTACCTCCAGGTTCTGCAGGTATCCCTCCTGCGGGTCGCAGAGCAGCGAGGAGATCCGGTGGTTCTGCCTCATGCAGCGCATGCTGCTGTCCTTCCACATGGGGAAAATCTGCCGGATCACCGTCATGCGTCCCAGGGCGCTGTGGGTTAGCTCCAAGATCTCCATGTCGCTGATTTCCTATAAGACAAAATAAAGCAGAAGTTATAGGTGGAAGATTTGACATGCCGTCTGGGAAGATGAATGTATATCACTCTGGTCCCTGAAAAATTCATTTTATGTCTACTCCTTGTGCTAATTAATAAGAGTTTTAGTTATAAACAACTAAAGAATGAGTCAAAGCAGCGGATTGTCACTGGTAACCGGCAAGCACATGTTTAATTGCTGGGATGCAAAGAAATTCAATTATTCCCAGGAAGGTATAATTATAGACAGCCTCAATCTACAACCTAAGGCATAACAATAAATATATGTAGAAAATAAGTTTTTATAACTCTAAACATAATTACAGTACACATCTTTGACATGTAGACCTGTTTTTGTTTGTTTCCCCTCGTCCAATTAAAACAAACAAGTCGCTCAGACTTCTACCTCATTTATTGCAGAAAACACATTTCCTCCTGTCAAACTAAAGGCTTTAAAGTCACAACAAACTTGATTCCAGGGGCTGTAATTGCAGGCAAGGCTTTAAGACTCAGTCTGCTTGTTCTGCTGAAGCAGACACATGAAGACTGAACTGTGATTGTAACTGAAGAAAGTTCTGGCACATCCAGTCTTTAATTTGATTGATGCAGTTGATCAGAGTTTGGATCGGACTGTATTCTCCTGGTGAGATGGTTTTGTAGATCTGTGTGTCATCAGCATAACTGTGACATATTCAGTTGTTTTTCACAGTTTGAGCGAGTGGAAGCATGTAAATTTTGAACAGTAGTGGCCCCAGGATCGAGCCTTGGCGAACTCCACAGGTTATTTTGGCCCGTTTAGATGTAGTTACCTATAGACACAAAGTAGTCCCTGTGTTTTAAATAGGAGTCAAACCAGTAATTGTGGTGCCAGAAAGTCCGAACCAGTTTTCAGCTCGTCTAATAAGATGTTATAAAAAACATTAGGTTAATTGCATGAGACGCTATCCAATCAATCCAACGAGTCAGAGAGAAGTGAGTCATGTTTTTATGCTGCTGGTAGAAAACAAAATGACTTGATACACATCATAAGGCATTTAGAAGTGGGTATAATCCGCTAACCTAAAAGCACACGTGTCCTCCGTATGTCTGCTTAGACCCTGCTAAAGACAACACGAAGAGGTCAGAAAAAGCATCACGTGTTGGAATTTTGTTCATTACTTAACTGAAGAGGCTAAGCTCTTAGAAATGTTAGGATTTGTAGTAAGGGAAGTTTTAACAGATAAAACAATTTAATATTAGCTGATATAAAAGATTCTGATATGATTTCAAGTTGATTTGAACCAGCAGCCGGTCACTGAAATGAGACAATATAAGATTCTCATTTAGGATAGAGTGTAAATCTTATTACTCCTTAACTAGTTTGATAACCAAGCAGTACAATCTGACTTAATCAGAGAAACAATTTTACACGTTTTATTTATTTTTTTGTTAAGAATATCTTAGAGATGATCCAGAGTTCCTGTCTGAATCTAGGCTGTTGGATCTTTGATCATCAAATTGATGTATTTCAGTGTTTTGTTACACCACTACAGCTGCACAGAAACAAATCTGAGGACATTTTGTTGATAAATGTCTATTCGTTGTGTCGGAATATCAGAAGCATACCAAATAGAAAATGCAATAATGGTGGAGGGCTGGTTCTGACAGTAAATTGAGTAAAATGGTAGCTAACATGACGATAGCGGATCGGATGATGGAATGTTTAACCCTTGAAATTATAATGGAAAACAGGAACATTTCATAGTAATATGTGTATACCTGTACAGAGCACCAGGACAAGATCCAGAACAATTCATGTTCTGCCCGGCCTCTAGTAATTTGCTTCCTATCAGGTTCATTCGTTCCACCTGGGCTTCTCTGATTGGTCCCTATCCTGACCTGTGCACAGCCCTATTTAAATTCTCGTCGGTCTCTCCTTCCCTGCCAGATTATCAACAGCCTTGTGCCAGTAGATGTCCAGCGTTCGCCCCATGTGCTTGTTTGTTTCCACAATGCCAACCAAGATCTCGTCCCTAGATTACTCTCCCCTTGCCTTGACGGATCTCTCCTGCCTATCTGGACATCGACCCATGCTCACCCAATCCCAAGTAACCTAAAATCTGCCTTGCTGTGTTTGACCATTGCCTGTTTATTGACGTTTCTGGAGCTGGAATTTTAACTGGAGTTTCTTTCCGTGGCTACATCTCCTTCCCCTTTGATCAGGCTTCCTCACCAGGGTCAATAAATCCATTCCGTTAAACACTTGCTGTGGCTGAATTTCCGAGTCCTTAGAGTTACCTGTTACAGTGTGGAGAAGACGTACACAACAACTGGACATAAGGATATCTTATATGTAAATATGTATATTGTTCATTATTATGACCTTACTGTACAGAGATCTGGTGCAACAACTGCAAATCAATAGTTTAAATGTATTTTTAATCTCAACGTTGGAGCTGCTGATGACAGAGTGTGTTTACTCCAACTGCCACTGCTGGATTTTTCTGATTGTGTATAAATACTTCAGGATACGACCCTGTATTAATCTCACGTCTCTGACTGCTGATTGTCAGTTTAAGACACTGTAATCCTATTCAGATTTTTCACTGGCACAAAATGGAGGCTGAAAGGGTCTTACGTGATAAAACACTGATGGTTATCGCCGCCATTCAGACAAGCGAGCTGAAGAGGAGCTGATGCTGAGAACGAATGGAAGGTGAGCTGCTGATCGTAGGAATCATGGGAAGATCAGATAAGAGGCTTTGAGAGCAGTTAGTATTCTGAGACGCAGCTTGCAGGAGAAGGTGATGGTCCTGGGAGGGGATCCACATCGAGAACACTGTTTTTACTGCAGCTTATTCAGCATCGACAGGGCTGTTTTACCCGCTGTCGCATGCTGTCATACAGCGGCCATGAGGCATTATTTAACAAGTGCAGCCTCTGCTTTTGGCTCATAAAATGGAAAACAAAGTGTTCAGATTAGAGAAAATGGAAAAACAATTCAACTGCCATGTAAGCAGCTCTGTGAGGCTGCACACATGCAGATGTCAGCATTCCGACGTGCACACTGTGACAGCGCTGACATGCTGAAGCTCAGCTGCTTGGCGTGCTCGCCATCCGTCTTAATGTGACGGCATCGTGTTGTGATTTTAGTCACGACTCCTGGTGTCATGTATAAACACAGAAAGAAGTTTTCAGTGTTGGTTTTAAAGTGTCCACACAGTGGTTGAGTGGATTAATTTAAATTTGATGGACTATTTTCCTTAACTTAAATTAGTTTTAGTTCAGTAACATAAGGTAACATAGCATAAGGTAATGCCATGTAACTGTAAAGTAACGTAATTGTAACGAAAACAAACGCAACGTAGCACAATGTAATGGAAATGCAACATAAATGGAAAGGAAATGGGATGTAAATGTAACGTGCTACGCAGTGAAACGCAACGCAAAGTAGGGCAACGTAAGTAAAGGCAATGTAATATTATGCAAATTAATTTTTAAAAAGTAAGGTAACACAAAAAAGTGTAACGTAATAAAGCAAGACGTAATGCAACGTACATTAATTATCTCACAGACTTTTAGCTTCCTCACTCTGCATTCCAGCCATTAGCTTTTGCTTTTGTTCTGCAGGTGGATGAGGACAGATAAGAGGAAGTCCGAGGAGAAAACCAGAGATCCTGGAGAGAGAAACAATGGATGGATTCACTGGTCGATGCAGATGCTTGCACCTGGAGAATCACTGATTTAACCTGGGGTTCCTTTTTGCACACAAAACCAAATCTGATCTGCATTTCAAAGAGAAGTGCTGGTATCATTTACACTTAGTTCATTTTCATTTCATGGTTTTCTTTGGCTTTGCTTAACAAAAGCCCAAAATATTTAGATTGCAATGACAGAAACGTATTTAAAAGAGCCAGAAAAAACATGTCTGCTTTAAAACATGCTTTTTTTGTTTTTTCTTTGAGGGATTGTTTGTGGAAAACTCTCCATCAGAGAGTTCACAGTTCCATCTTCAGAGCCGGTGTTTGTGTTTAACCTCCAACCGAGTGCCACACCTCCTAAAATACATCACCTTTTACTCTAGAAAGTGCTATAAAAATAACACTAGCGTTCCCATTTGGAATCATTTAGTCAGACATTATTGTTTACTTTAAAAATCCAGATGCATCATTTTTGTTTGTTGGCCTCATCATGTCAGTAAACCAGGCTGATGGCTTTACTGTGCACCGCTGAGGTTTTCAACATTGTTTGGGAGTCTCTTTGGTTCCTGACTTCACAGGATTAATTTTCTACATGCATCCAGTTTGTAAAGGCTCCATTAGTAAAAGAATCTTCATCCTCCTCCTCTGTTCGGGTTTCCTCTACTTCTTAGATGCAACAGCTTTTTATATCTCCTACCATCTGAGAACCCTCAGTGTGCTTACTACTTTGTAAGGATTTATGAGTCAAACCTGACAGCTGCTGCTTCACAGCGTCTCTTCGTCCATGAGGCTTCACCCCCGCCACCTGACGCCATCACTCCCTACTTAATTACCACCCTCATCACTTCTCTTGTTCCGGCTACTCTGCCTTTGTCTGCAGCTCTGTTTGTTCTCGCCTCCTTTCCTCTCTGAAAGTCTCCTCTCGTCCTCCTGGTCTACATAACTGCCATCAGTCTGCAGCAGATAACGGATGAACCTGAAGCTCTTGCTGGTCTGAAACTCAGCTTGCTGACTGCGCGGTGCATATCTGAGCAGAACAACCTGAAAAAACAGCCCTAAACATTTCAGACTTGCAGCATTTTATGATTCTGGCCACGACAACATTTTCTAAACACTGAACTTGTGATGGTGATGTAAACGAACACTGGCAACTCCAAGCTATGTTGTAGTGATGCTCTTATTTATTTCAACAGTACGTTGACTGATAAAATTTTTAACAACTATTTAAACTCAAGCTCTGCTTTCCTGCAGCTGCTTCCTCGCTGCTTTCAGTTGTCTTTACTCAGGTTTCCCTCATGTTATCTGAATGTCTGACTGTGCAGTCATTAACCCGAGCTGAACACAGACATACTGGATGGATAGCAGGACTGACAGGAGGCAGGACAAGGAGAAGACAAGGAAATAGAAACGATCCTGACTGCAGCGTCTACCTGTCGACATCTAACTGCACAGCCACCGTGGGCCAGAAACTACCTGCTACCTGTCTGAACAGACACCACACAGAGCCTGCCAAAGCCTCAGAGGAATGTGAAGATAGAAGACGGAAAAACTACGGATGGAGAGAGTATTTAGAGATCATGTGAGTGGGTCTGGAGGTTGACGAGCTGTCTTATTCACCTGCCATCACCCCATTTCACAGGGAGTTTCTCCAGAGGGATGAAAGGAAGGCAGTGCTTCTAATACGGCATCTGATATTTTTCTTGTGACTGCAGGTGATGCTGTTGTCCAGAAACCTGCAGTATTGTGGAAACTGGGGATCCCTTGTTTCTTCATATTTCCCCTCCAGCAGAATAAACCTGCAGACTGCTGTAGTCTTCAAGTGACCTTAACTCAACTTCCTGAATGTCTTTCAAGGTTTTTCTTTGGACATTTTCTGCTTATTTTACTCAGAGAAATATGTTGTTTTTTTTTAAATTTTGTTAAGCCACTTAATTCTGATTTATAAAGGCTTCTAACATCCATCCATCCATCCATCCATTGTCTGTCGCTTATCCGGAGTCGGGTTGCGGGGGCCACCACCTAAGCAGGGAAACCCAGACTTCCCTCTCCCCGGCCACATTAACCAGCTCTAGCTGGCTAAGAGACGGATTACATCTCTCGGCTAGCCTAGAGATGTAATCCATCCAGCGTGCCCTGCGGCCTCTTTCCGGTGGGACGTGATCGGAACACCTCACCAGGGAGGCGTCCAGGAGGCATCCTGACCAGATGTCCGAGCCACCTCATCTGGCTCCTCTCGATGCGGAGGAGCAGCGACT
>JBAMHW010000024.1:1604672-1616903 GCA_037177495.1 Rhadinocentrus ornatus | reverse complement strand
GGAGATGATCTGAGCTTTGTGACATGGTGCATCATCCTGCTGGAAGAAGCATCAGAAGATGCTACACTGTGGTCATGGAGGGATGGACATGGTCAGCAACAATACTCAGGTAGGCTGTGCTGGTTAAACAAGGACACATTCAAAGTCACATAAATCCCCTTTCTTCCTCATTCTGATGCTCAGGTTGAACTCCAGCAAGTCGTCTCCACCACGTCTACATGAGTAGCTGAAAACAAAAAAGCCATTCAGCAACTTTTGCTGATACAGACTAAAAAAAACTTGTTAAAGTTCACACCAGTAAGATCACCTGCTGTACTTCTGTCAGCACTGAGAGTTCATTGTTCAAGAAATGCAAAGTTTTCCATGAGGATGCTCGCAGTTGTCGGCACTAAGCTGCAGCAGTTTTCACCCGTTTCACGCCAGCCTGCTTTTAATAGTTGTGCTTGTCCAGCTGCACACTGGGACAAATAAAATGTTCAACCAGTACAAGTGAGCAACAGAGAGAGAAGAGGGATTAGGAGATGGAAAAAGAGCAGAAACAGACGGAGCTCGTTGCCGTGCAGCTCATTTAAAGAACGGAGCTGCGTAAGGATGCAGAGGGATTACATCTCACTATCTGACTCCCTCATGTCTTGTAGATGTAGATAAAGACCATGAGGCCAACGTCAGGTTAAACCAGGATGTAGTTTCAACCCTCCAATCACCTGCTTCCACGCTCCGACTGCTTCCTGTCTTCCTCGCATGCTTCCAGAAGAGATGATGCAGATGAGTCACTGCTGCTGCACCAGCTGCTTAAATTTAGATGTGCGGATGTTCAGGGTTTTGGGACAAACCTGGATCATACCTCCCTCCAGGTCTCTGCAGAACATGCATAAAACTAAAACTGGAAAACACATACATCCACATAATAGGTTTATTCCTGAACCTGAACCACTCAACCTCTCAAAGAATAATGCAGCACATCAGGGAATGCTCAGATCTACTGAGAGCTTCCACACCAACAGGTTTACTCAGATAAACAGCTTCCTGCTCATTTTTTTAGTTGTAAATGTTTAAAATAGGTTGAGATGGATGTAAAAATGACAGAAAAGAACTGGTTTTATTCTGAGCCAAAGTCAGGAGAGGATCACGGCTCTGAGGTTCTGTCCTGGGGATTTTTATTTCCTATTGTGATGAAACTTGTATCCACTTTCATTCAGAACAGTATACGTTTGGATGTCTACATGCAAATAGCTGGCATGGACAGGAAAAACATTCGAACTTCTGCACCAGAGAAACTTGCAGATGTTGCAGTTCTCATGTTCAGATAAAACCTGCTTTCACAAGATAAAAGGCAACTTTTGGTTTCCTCCCATTGTTTGTCTCTCCTGTGCTGTGGACACGTCTCTGTTGGCCAGAGTCTGATTCTGACGTCTGATTCTGATGATATATGTTAGAGCACGTAGCATTGTCAAAAATATGGTTACAGCCGAAAGAACCTGTGTATGCAGCTTGTTTAATCCGAAACAGCGACAGAAAGGAAGCATATCAAGTGTTGGTTGTGTGCTGCTGTCCATGGTGCTGAACGGAACCGCTCACCTGCATCGTTTGGAAGATTTCACTAAATCAAATAAATGAAAAAACACAACACTGACAAGCTAATTCTATTCTTTTCAAGAAACACCAGGAACCCAATAAAAATTAAATGTAATGTGAATATTTGGATTCATGCATTAAGTGTTTTTTATCGTTAAAGGGTGGAAACCGTCACCTTGGCAACGCTGTTACAGCTAATCATATTAGTAGGAATATCTATATTTTGGTTGGCTTTTTACTAAACATACTGAAAAACATATTCTGTACTGTATGATACAGTTAATTTAATCCTAAATTTAACTCTACTAGTTATTTAGTTTATCATTAAAATTGCTCAGTTACAACATAAGACTTTGCCTTATAAGTCTTCCATCTGGAACACAAAGCTCTGCTGGTCCAACAAAGGAAAAGATCCTTTTTACCCATGTAGGGAGGCTGGTGTTGTACATGTTAACTTCTGCAAACCAGTTTAACAAAAACTGAACCCAACACAACCCAAAGAGCAAGACTCAATCTAAATCTTCACAAATTAGGAATCTATTTTAGGATTTTGCTTCTTTTGGAATAAAGGGCTCATAGTGGCCTTCATGAAAGACAGACCAACAGGCTACAGGATCAAGTCGTTAGGTTTTTGTTTTCACATTCTAAAGGTTTTCTAACAGTCTTGTGTCCTCATAGCCTTGTATGAAGCCCAAGAATGTATGAATGAATTAAATTCTCTCACCTGGTTGCTCCACCTTTTAGCCAATGTGTGCTCAAACGGGTGAGTCTGAGGTCTTTCCCCTCGTGACCTCACAAAGGGAAAAAAACTTTCCCCCCTGCAGTGGATACCCGTCCCCCCGGCTAGCTGAGCTTAGCCTCTAAAATCATTAAGTGGGCGCCAGCGAAAGGCGGATCCTTTGCCATTGAGCGGCGAGGAAAGGCACCACTCCTGAACATTTAAAGGTTCAGACACAAACAGGCCGTTCTGAGTGGAGCCACGTTTGGAATGGATGGAATTAAGGACCATGGCAGAATTTGGGGTAAAACACTTTGAAAACAATGTTGTTGGACCTCTGATACCCATATGATGTTGTTGAAAAAACGTACAATATGGTACCTTTAAGTTTCCTCCACAGTATTAGAATATTTCTGATCTTATCTTATTAGCAAATGAAACAAATCTCTGCACAAATCCACGGGTTTGGGTTCGCTAGCTCTTCAACATCTTCATTTCCATCTGGACTCAGAAGTTCTGTCTCTGCGTTTCTGCCCCAACTTGATGCCCAGATGAAACAGATGTTAACAACCCCTCACTGTTTTAAAACAACAATCACAAGGTTGGTTGGGAATTTGATGCACAGCCTTCTTTTTGGGCAGATCGTTGCCTCTTCTAGTTACACCTGAGGTTAATCTTAAGATCATAAGACGGGGTGCTGCAGATCTAAACCTACAACCTGTGGGATCTCGTTAAAATAAGGTAAAGTGTGTCAGAGACATGCAGAAACTGATCTCTACAGATCTGCATGTTTCCGTGACTCCCATCCAGACCATGTCTTGTTCAGGGAAGGTCTTCTTCCATCCAGCATGGCTTCACAGCCACCACAGCCTGCAGTCCAGACCTTTCCTTATATTTTATACAGCCTTCCCAAACGTTTTGGGATTTCAGTTGGAAATTATAAAACAACACCACAATAAATCAGTAATTTCTTAAAGTGAGAAACGAACACAGCAGTAATTCTTTTATATTCTCTGTCTGAGATTTTTATTTTCGTGGTCGTCCTCTTCCTGTCTGACACGGTGAACCTTCTGTGCTTTCTCTTCATGTCCAGGGCCATCTTATCTTTCACCCTCCTCCCTCAGAAAGCTGCAGCTGTCTGAATTCACTCCATCTTTTCTTTCTTTCTTTCTTTTTCCCCTGGATCATTCTGCCGTCCGACCTCCCAGTTGCTTCAACTGCAGATCATCTCTCTCATGGATTTTTATGATTTTCATTCCCTTCTTAATAACTCCATTGAGATGCTTTAGATTCTCACGTCTTGCCTGTTTATTAGCTGCTAAACTGAGTCTTTGACATTTGGAGAAAATTCTTCTATTGACTTTTGATACATTCTTATTGTTTTACTGATATTTGTTAAAATGTCATAAATGATTAATTTAATATATCAAGGTGAAGCTGTGGTGTTTACATCTATACTTATAACCATGCTTGCTATTGTAAATATCAGGGATATTTGTTGTTATAAAGACCCTGAGCTGATAAGTGCATCTTTCTCTTGAGTTGACGAGGTTCTTTTTTAATGGTACAGAAAGTTATTTTAGCCTGTGGTTGAGTTCAGGACCATGTTTAATAATGAAAGTAAGAACATTTCCACGTGAACAATGTGAAGGGAACTGAACAGCTGTGGACCCGAAGAAAACCACTAATCAGTGAAGCTAATAGGAGAAAAAGGCTTCAGGTTGCTAGGGAGCATAAAGACTGGACCCTGGAGCCATGGAAGAAGGTCATGTGGTCTGATGAGTCCAGGTTTACTCTGTTCCAGAGTGATGGAGCATCAGGGTAAGAAGAGAGGCGGATGAAGTGATGCAGCCATCATGCCTAGTACCTACTGCACAAGCCTGTGGGGGCAGTCTATTATCTGGGGTTGCTGGAGTTGGTGTGGTCTAGGATCAGGTCTAGGTTCAGCGATATGATGTGTCCAAAGAATGAGGCCAGCTGATACCTGAACATACTGAATGAGCAGGTTATTCCATCTTCCCTGATATCATATTCCAAGATGACAATGTGTCCTGAGTAAAGGAACCAGTTCAACATTGTCTGTCAATCTGTGTGTTCAAACTCTGTGTGAACTCCTGCAATTGCAGTAAACAGCTGTGTCTTCTCCCCGATCTGAGAGTCTGTCATTCATTGAGAAATTCTTTCTAACAACACCAGGATGCATGGGGGTTAGATTGTGAAAGAGTGGTTCAGGGAACAGGAGACATCCTTTTCATACATGGATTTGCCACCACAGAGTCCAGACCTGAACTTCATTGAGAATCTTTGGGATGTGCGGGAGAAGGCTTTGTACCTCGGTCCGACTCTCCATCATCAACACAAGATCTTGGAGAAAAATGAATGCAACACTGGATGGAAATAAATCTGGTTACGTTGCAGAAGCTTCTACAAACAAGGACACAAAGAATGATGATGGAATCAAAGCTAAAGGATGTCTAACCAGATATTTCAGGGTTTTTTTGGACAGGCAGTGTAAGACAACGGAAGCCCCAGACGTTGCTCATCAAGCAAGAACAGGAAAGAGTTGAAAGGAAAGGTGACGCATCATATGTGTTCCAGACATACGACATACAGATACGTCAGGTCTTATTAGATAAAATAAACCAAAAGTCAATCTGCAAGTTTTTCCATGTTTCAACCTGAACAGTGTCAGCAGCCTCGTTATGGTATAAAATGGTAACAACAACGTAAAGATTGGGGGTTAAGATTAAATGATGCCTTGTTATTAACAGAAACATATTTCAAAAAGAATAAAAGAAGCTCATGTTGGAGTTTTTCTGAGAGCTGGAACAAGACCGAGCTCAGGACGCCGTGAACAACCATAATACTTCTAATTACACCATGCAGGCCTCTCACATGGGCATTTGTTTAGTTTTAGCCTCTAAAAGCAAACAGCTCTTCCATAAATTTTCTAGGTGTCACTTTAAACCTCACAACTCATTCTCGATGATGACGTGTGCCAACAATTACTGCAGTGGAAGGAAGCCAGCAGAGGAAGCTGACGCTGTTTCTGACCTGCCCTTAACTGAGGTCATGCAGTGAGTTACAGCTCAGAGTCTGCTGGCTCATGCACTTTGTAAATCCATCCAAACGGTCTCACAAACTCCATTTTGCCTTCAGATTGTATCACTTTCTGTTTCAACATGGCGAACCGACGTGCCCGTGTTTTCCTTTCCATCCATCTCCCACCTTTCTCTCTCCGCTCATCACAACACAATCTCTCCCAGCGCCACGTCTCCACCTCGGCCTTGGCGCTGTTGTTTGTGCTGAAGGCTACAGAAGCAGAGGCGAGCTGGAAGAACGCGGGAAGGCCAGCAGATGAATCAGCTGGCCGGAGGGCAGATAAACATGGTAGTAGTTTGAGACGAGGAAGAGAAGCGCCCGCATGGCCTGTGGCCTTCAGAGAGACAAAGGAGGCTGATTTTTAATGTGCTCATGCTTATATTTTCAGCACCATGCCATAGATCCTCTGCTGTTTATGTTGTGAACCTCTGAGAAATGACAGAATGCGGCCTTCCTGCAGAGATGCTGCTGCCTCACTGGTGACATGACTTCAGGTCAGCACATTTAAACTCTGATTATTAAGAGAATTACCTCTCATCATATGCAGCTTTAGCAACGTCATTATCAGGATAAAGAGCCGAGAGGTCCCAAAACAAAAAGAATACCAAAGAAACGCATTTAGACAAAAAATCACAGTCTACATTATCAGGACCACCTTCTGGTACCAGATTAGACCCTTTTTCTCCAGATCTGCTTTAATTCTTGGTAATTCTTGCCTCAGTTTCATGTTCTTAGCTGACACGAGGCACCCGGTGTGGTCTTCTACTGCTGTAGCCCATCTGCTTCAGGCTGCTGGATCTTCTCCTCTGTAAACCCTAGACAAAGTTGCGTGTAAAAATCCTACTAGATCGGCAGTTTCTGAAATCCTCAGACCAACAACCAGACCGCGCCTTTAGCCAGTCCAGTACCATTCCAACATGACTAAATGCTTCAAGTTGCTGCCACATGATTGGCTAATAAGATGTTAGTGTTTACAGGAAGCTGAACAGGTGCATGCTGTATTTGTTAGGGACTATTTAAATCCACATTTGGTACCATAGTAAGGTTAGCTGAGGACAGGAACATCATTAGCCGTATCCTTCCAAATTCCAGCCGATGTTTTTCCTGATCTTCCATTTCTTTCCAGACTGGTGACAAACTCCCACAGATGGACCAAAAGGGTCTCTGCAAATCATAACAACACATCCCCTCAACCCGATGAATGATTTCTGGTGGCAGTTTCCACCTTCTGCACCAGAATAGATGCAGGGAGCATCGAAGCACCGGGAACTCTTATTCAAGACACTTCACGCTGATTTTTCCTGAAGTCTCCGCTCCTCTTCCTGTTTGTTCTCCCATTACATAATAAGTCATCTCACGAAACAGCCTCTTCCTCCACTTTCTTCTTCTTCTCCATCATTTTCTGGCACTTAGAGTTAACCTCTTCATCACGAGGCCGATGTTTGCTGCCTCCCGTCTGAAGAAAGCTGAGATATGAGATTTCTGCACTGTGTCAGAATCAGATGTTATCAGAGGAAATTTACGGCTCATAAATTAAACAAATTTTATATTTATGCACAACTGTAGGTGAGGATGCACAGGTGTGTACTTGTACACACACGTCTTTAATGACAGCTGTGTTAGAAAACTCTTAATTCTCCTCTGAAAAGAGTGATCCCAGTTAGAAATGTTTGGGCTGAATCCAGGCTACTTTGGCTCTCATGACTCTGTTCCAGCACTGGCAAGCGTTGTGTGGGCCAGAAGTGGACCAGATGTCATTTGCCAGCTGTGTTTGGATTATGGAAAATCTACTGTGGACCACATGTGGTCCAGATGTCAGTTGTTGGCCTGAATCCAGAAAGGAAGTCTTGAGTTCCAAGCAAGACTCGCAACAAACCTGATCATTCATTTCTCCACAGCAGTTCTTTATTGACCTTATTACCTTGATGGGTTTGCTTTAGCCCTCGCAGGAGGAGTTTCTGGGTGGGGATGAAATTAGTTTAATTAGGCCAGGAAAGATCAATCAGCCCCAGTTTTAAAAAGAAAAATCACGGAAGTGAGATGTAAAACACAGAAGTTGGAACCTCTTTAATTCACTGCTGCACTGTGGGAATGAAGAGGGTCAGAGAAAGGCTAGCACCACGTCAACATCGTGGATTTATTCAGACTCTTCTGAAACTTTAACGGCTCCAAGCGTAGAGTTGAAATAAAAGATGAGGGCTGTCTAACTTGGATTCATACATGAATAAAATCACAACGTATTTACTTGATTATCTGTGGTCTTTGTGAGCTGGATCAGAGTGACTGTCTGATGAGTGTGGACACATACAGCAGAAGAGAGGATGCCGGTTTCTGAATCAAACATCGTCTAGTGCAGAGAGACTCTCCAGAGCTCACGAAGAGTCTGAGCTGCAGAGTTTAAGTGCCTCCGTGCACAGCAGTTTACCCAGAATGTCAACATGCTGTCGGACTCCAGCTAGTTTTGTTTTGCAGATGTTGATGAGACGTTAAAAAAAATTATGAGTGTTGAGACTCGGACATTCAAGCAGGAGAACCAAAGAAATATTTCCAAAAGAAGACAAATAAAACTGAAATTGTTGGTTTGTTGTAAAATGCAGTTTCAGGGGCAATTCTCCCGCTCAGCTCCCGGACCTGTCAGATCCAGCTTTAAGGCTCCGCAACGATAACAGCCAACCTTCTGAGGACCCAGCGCAGAGTTTTTCTCTATAGTGACATCCAAACAAATCTGCACCACGGGTCTTATGGGGGTCTTGTGCTCAGAAATGACCCACCCAGGAAGAATTTATCATTTGTCTGCAATTCCAAACTCAAACTTGGCATCATAATAAAGCTCACAGTGGTTTCATTAGTGAGGTCCTCGCCATCTGGGGAGGAATCTGGGGCACAAAACTCCGTCCCACTGTCTTTAAAAACCATGTCCTGGAGTGGACAAAACACTGCATCCAATGCAGCGGAGCAAATCTCCTTCAACGGGTCGATTTGCACGACTGATCCTTATTTCAACCGTCGCTCTCAGCAGAATGTTTACATCCATCTCACCAATCATCAACCGCAAAGGGGAAAATCAAATACCAGATTATGCATGGACCTTCTGCAGCCAACAGGACCCTGAGGTCGTGTGATCAGGGTCTGCTGGTCGTGCAAACCCCCTCTCTGGAACTCCCTTCCTCTGAGCCTGAGATCCATGGAGTCGGTGTAAAGCATCTTTTAAACTTGCTTTTGTTGTTCTCTTTTATATTTTCTTGTTTCTCTTTGTGAAGCACTTTGTGATTTCTAACAGGTGCTTTATAAACAAAATTTTACTTTATGATATGCTGGAAAAATGGATTAGTTTCTATTTACAGGAGGAAGAAAAACCAACAGAGACAGCAGCAACTGAGGAAAATGAACAGAAAACAGATGTGAAGGCGGTGAGATGACGGGAAATGGACACAGTTTTTTTCTGTGGCTCTAAAGAAAATGGTGGAAATCACAACTTTTCCTCCCATTTTTCCCCTGATCACCTCGGTGTGTCTGGATTAAACCCAAACCTGATTAAAAATGTTCCCACTGTAAATCCGGATAAATGTTTATCAGGTGAAAACAGGATTAGCATCAACAAACATGTAAAGTAAAAAAAAAGACACTAGAATTCATGTAAACACTGATATCATTTTCCCAAATCCATTAATGCTCACACACACACACATCTTTACGCTGAGTGAAAGATTGTAGTTGTGTGTGTGCGTGCCCTCGGCGTTATCCACGCTAAGGTAAACATTTGTCATTCAGCTCAGCACCTCAGGCTGCGTTCAGCGTCGGTGTGTTAGAGCTCTGAGCGCACGGCTGCTCCAATGTCACTCTGCATTTACAGGAGGAAAAACTCTTAACTCACATTCTCTGACAGCAACATAAAGCTGCCTGTGTGTGTGTGTGTGTGCGAGATGGTCAGGGGTGAATCGGTACAGTGTTTTCATACAGACAAAGCAGTGGAGGACGGTTCTAGTGGAAAGACCACACAGACGTTCGGAGAAGCGTTTTACTTAAAAAACTTCCTTCTGATGGACGAAAAGGAAACTTTAGCAGCTTTAAGAAAACTAGCAAGTAAAAGTAACATGACGCGCTAGCAACTGGATACTAACAGACCGGCTGCTTTGACTGCTGGTTCAGCAAAGGAACCCAAGAGGACATTATCAGAGGACGAAAGGAAGGGACAGAGCAGGAGTTAAGACACATCAAACTGGTCACACTGGTGTTGGACTCAGCTCTAAGAGTCGATTCTTTGTCGTGACCGAGAAGATTCCTGTCCAAAAAAGCCAAATCTTTAGTAAGGGCTGGAGTTTATTTTGACAGGCGCACCATGAGGAAAGACTGGATTGTCCCGCTATATAAAGAAGGAAGGGTCTCTGTGTAGCGGTACAGACCAGGTCCACAGAAAGAGCTGGAAGCCAGATTTAAATTACAACGGTGTCAGGAATTTAAAGTGTCATAATGTTCAGACTTTGGCTGATTTATTGGAGTGTGTCTGCGTTCTAATGTGTTTTATATTTACTAATGTAAAAAAAGTAACTAAGGGATCTAATGGAAAAAAAAAAAAATTGACTCTTTTAAAGGAGCCGAGTCAAAAGAATTGAATCCTTGAAAAGAGCCAACCCTCCCATCTCTAGCTTCCATAGATAGTTCTGTGTGTTTGGAGTAGCATGAATGTGCATGCGGACTCTGGTCCGCTTGAAAACCAGGGGCCTCAGTTCAGATGCAAGTGAACTCGGGTGCAAATCTCTTACAGTGTGAAAGCAAATGAACCAAAACGAGGAAGTGATGCGCTACATGTGGGATATCTGGCTGCTGCTCATACTGCACCAACAAACAGAAAAGTAAAAAAAGGAACTCTAAGACTGCAGAAACCGGTTGCTCCAATGTTTACTTGTGGTGAACGAGTCTGCTTTGGTCCTGGCCTTTTTAAAATGTTTTTCTATCCTTGGTCAGGGGTTGTTTCCCTCCAGATCAGAAACTTTGTTTATCCCCAAATGGCCAACATTTACCAAGACACGTCACAGTAACACCCCCTGACCCTACCGAGGTCTTTTTCCAGGTATTTTACAGGAAGTCAACCCACCCTAACTCGTAAAAAACTTGGCTTCTTAAGCTACTTGCCTCTCTAGTTCAACTAGTAACTGTCCTTCGAACAGTTAAACGCTGCAGTGGGACCCTTCGGGACATCCGGGTTGAAAGGTAAATAAATTTGGATTCCATCTGCCTTTTAAGTGAGCCTGATTTCTCAGAAATAAAACATCCCCTAAACAAGTCCTGATAGCACACGAGATCTGGGTCAGAGCTCCTCACAGAGGAAAATCTACTAATAAAAAAACAACTAATTCTAAGATGAGAAGGAAAGAGTATTTGGTGTCAGAGTTCTGTTCAGAAAACCCCCAAAAGACGTTAGTTTCACATCAGCTGTGAAAAGTCTCCCTGTGGTTACACATGAAGCTGCTAATCAGAAGAAAAGCAGCAGGATTTCTACAAACATAACTCAGTTTAAGGAAGAGGCAGCTGCTGAGAGACGATGCATCGTCTGAAATTCCCTCCAATCAGGAAAACCGTGTCCTTTAAACCGGTGACATTAAAAATGCATCGCGGCGCAGCTTGTTGCAGCAGCCAGAGGAGTATGATGTCGACATGTTATTACTCCTGACTGCAGAGGATGCATCTTTACTAACATTCCCCAAAGTGCACTGCCATTAAATTCAGCGTTTAATTTTTCTCATGAATAAGTAAACACATAAATAAATGATTTTCCTCCACTGAAATTAGAAGCTTGGCTTGAAGAGTGCTGAGGGAATTTAAGGTGGTAATTTACTGAACATATCTGCAGCTTACGTCCTCCGTACCGACTCTTAGAGTCAGAGCTCATCGGTTTAATCACACGTGCTTTTCTCCATGAGAAAATTCTGGAAAAGCTCCAAGGACGACCGGATAGCTGCAGACAGAGATGAGCTGCTGAACCTGGTGGAGCTATTAGCTGCTAAAGAGACATTTATTTCCCCTGGGAGGTGGTGGAGACAAAAAACAGAGCTAAAATCAAGTGAATATCGGACTAACAAGCTCATCATATCATCCCATGACAAGTCGTCCACTGCTCGCTTCCTGTTTCTACAAAGCAGCTGCTTCCCCCGATATCTCAGCTCAGAACCACAGAAGTTTGGGCTCTAAAAGTGCCTTCATCAACCTGCCAAGTGAGTTCAGGGTCCAGAAAAAAGTCGGTGATGGGAATCTGACATATTACCTGAAACAAATAAACTGGCTTATGTACAATAATGTCATGAGGTGCCGTTTCCATCAACCTTTTCTAATGTTCACTTTAAAACGCGCAATAAAAGAGGTAGCCTAGTGGTTAGTAGTCTGGAGAACCTGGGTTCCATGCTGGCAACTAAGGTAAAAACCCCTGTGGGTCCCTGAGCAAGGCCCTTAACCCCCAACTGCTTCCTGGGTGCTTGAATCTGGCAGCCCACCTCTCCTAGGAACTAGGATGGGTTAAATGCAGAGAGAAAATAATAATAATAATAATAACATAAATAAATAAAAAATCTTTGATGGAGAAACTCTGGGGAGTTGATGGGTCACGGTTCCGTCTCCGAGATCTGCTTCAGCTCATCCGCTAGGGTCCGGCTCCAGCGGTTCCCCCCTCATCCGCTAGGGCCTGGCTCCAGCGCTTCCCCCCTCATCCGCTAGGGCCTGGCTCCAGCGCTTCCCCCCTCATCCGCTAGGGTCCGGCTCCAGCGCTTCCCCCCTCATCCGCTAGGGTCCGGCTCCAGCGGTTCCCCCCTCATCCGCTAGGGTCCGGCTCCAGCGGTTCCCCC
>JBAMHW010000024.1:1567206-1578164 GCA_037177495.1 Rhadinocentrus ornatus | reverse complement strand
ACACATAGGAGAGGGTGTTCCATATATATATATATATATATATATATATATATATATATATATATATACTTTTTTTTTGCATTTTTTGCATTTTTCTTGTTGCTAACAAGAACTTTGATTTTTTAAATAAGAAAATACTTTTTGCCTGTAGAAAATGTTTTTGCTTGAAATTACTGCATGATGCATTTAGAGCTATAAGAATTAAATGCAGACTTGAACAGACTTTTTTCATGTTTTTTTTTTTATAATTAATGTTTTATAGGCAATAAATAATAGGCTCTGTTAGTTCCAGGTTCAATGTGTGCAATAAGGTCATTTTAAGAGTTTTTAATAAATGTTGAACATCCGGCCCTCAACCCGTTCCAAGTTTTTCCTTCTTCAGTTTGACACCTCTGCTTTAGACTTTCATCCATCATGCAGGCGGAAAATGCAAACACACTCTCAAAGACGTGTCTCAAATAATCCTGATCTGCATCAAATAAAAACTTGTTCTTCTTTTCTCCAAACCATGAAGCAACCAGACTTGGTTTCTGCCTCGGTGAGGGAACAAAGAGATGGTCCGAGGCTCACAGAGCAGGAACTCATCGTGGAGTCGCTCTGGGACTGCTAACAGAATTCCTTCTAAGACAGGAATGAAGACCTCGGACAAAGCAGAGTTTTTATTTTTCTTATGCTTTTTATGTGTGAAGAAACACCTCAGGATATTCTGAAAATCAACCTGAGGAAGAGAGAATCTTCCTGTCCATCAGCTCAAGCCGAGGAGGGATTGGCTGAAAATCCAGCAGGTAAAAGTCAGAATACATTGGGTTCAGTTTATGACCCTTTAGAGGAGCGGTTCTCAGACTTCAGAGAAAATTGTTTTGAGCCAGTTAATTGTGTGATAAATCAGGTCTTCCTGCAGCATCCTCTAACTGTGGAAAACTGTCAGAACCTTCAGAAATAAGGAAGATAAAGTGGTTTTGGAAGGATTAAGTGACAAAGCACCATATACCGACATTCAGCTTCTCTCACTGAGATGATTTTTAACCCGTTCATGCACCTGTTTGACAGCAGTTTTCTACTATTTATTGGTGGGGATTGTATATTTGTAAATTAGCAGTTTGTATATTATTATGGCATGATTAATAATTTTGTTGTTTATGGGTTAGTGTTAAAAATGTATATAATTTCACAGATTAATCTTTTTGTATTAACACATTTATTTTGACAGCCCTAAAAAAATCCCAAATGTTGACTATATGCTTCTTTTTTTTTTTTACTATGATACAACCCTATGAAACTATTTTGGGACCCACATGGGGAATGGGAACCCAAGTTTGAGAACCAATGCTTAGGAGGAAAATAAATTTATGTTAAAACATTCCAGATTAATATTTTTTCAAATGACTCCATCACCTTCTGTCGGGAGGTTGGGATTTTTTTTCTTTCTTTTTTTTAAGCCTAAAATGTACTTTCAATAAGTCAATTTTTTTTATTAGCTGAGATAAGATTTCCATCCCCATGCAATGTAATTATATGGAAAATAACTCATTTTATGTGCATTTATTTTATACAAACTGGTGATGAAATTGGCATTAAAGGGTTACAATTTGTGGAATAATTACATATTTGGTATTTTTGATTCAGAATTAAACTAACTGAGTGATCTGAGCAAATAAAAGTGGGAAAGGATGTGAATATGTAATGTTTTTATAACAGGTTATGGGAGTGGACTTTTGTGTCCTCTAATGACCTGAAAGGGTAGTAAATCTTTCCCCCCAGGTCATGTTGACCTTTAAGACAAATGGAAATCGGAATTTTAAAGTTAAATAGAAATACTTTCTCATACATTTCTCATATTTTAATATATGTATATTATATATGTATATACATATATTTACACACATGCAAAACAGTGGCCAAAAATTGAAGGAAAATGAGCTGAAAGGACAAAAAATGTCCTTAATGACCTACAAAGTGTTCAGTTGCGTTTTTTTGTGGTTTGTATGTGTGTTGCAGTGAAGTGGAAAGATGAGGGAGAACATTTCTAAGTGTGTGTTTATTGGGGTCATTTTCAATTTGTTGTTGGAAGATTTCCTTCCCTGCAGCCATATAAAAATCACACTCACACACACACTAGCGTCTGGTTGTGTGTGCAGCTGTCGCCCATCACTGCTCAGCAGCGTGATAAGATCCTGTCAGTCAAGTGTCTCCTGCAGCGAGCTTCACCCCTCCTCCCAATCTAAACTTCACTCCTGCAGTGATTTATCCTCTGTCTCCCTCGTTCCGTTCTGATGCTGATAAAAGTCAGAGGGGAGGAGCGAGGGATGAGGAGGGAAGGGAGAGAAAAAGGCAGGAATGGAAAGGGTAGAAGATGAAAAGAGGGGAGAGGGCAGCCTATAAAGTTATAGGGGAGAAGACGGTGAGGAAGGAGGTTGATGAATTAAAGCTTTTGCATACACATACCTCCTCCCTGAGCCGGCACCTTACCGTGGTGGAGGACTTCGAAGACCTTCTCAATCCCACCAACACGTCTTCCGATCAGGAAGCAGAGTTTGGGGACCCTGGTGTTGGCTCCCCCAACTCTGGGGCTGAGGTCACTGAGGTGGTTAAAAAGCTCCTCGGTGCCAGGGCCCAGAATGAGATCCGACCAGAGTTCCTTAAGGCTCTGGATCCGGGTACCGGAGGGTGTGCTCCAACTACAGGGGGATCACACTCCTCAGCCTCCCAGGTAAGGTCTATTCAGGGGTGCTGGAGAGGAGGGTCTGTCGGATAGTCGAACCTTGGATTTAGGAGGAGCAGTTTGGCTTTCGTCCCGGTTGTGGAACAGTGGACCAGCTCTACACCCTCTTCAGGTTCTTGGAGGGGGCATGGGAGTTTGCTCAACAAGTCTACATGTGCTTTGTGGACTTGGAGAAGGCGTTCGACTGTGTCTCCTGGGGATTCCTGTGGGGGGTACTCCAGGAGTCCGGTCCCTGTACGACCAGTGTCAGAGCTTGGCAGTAAATCTGAATCATTTACGTTGAGGGTTGGACTCCGCCAAGGCTGCCCTTTGTCACCGAATCTGTTCATAACTTTTATGGACAGAATTTCCAGGCACAGCTGACGTGTTAAGGGGATCTGGTTTGGTGGCCTCTCTGCAGATGATGCAGTTCTGTTGGCTTCATCAGGCCGTGACCTTCAGCTCTCACTGGAGCGATTCACAGCCGAGTGTCAAACGGCGAGAATGAGAATCTGAACCTGTTCATTTCTTGCTTGGATTCACACACACACACGTTTGATAATGTGAATCACAGTCAGACGGTGATTCATGAGGAGGCGCAAACAGAGAAGCAAGAGGAATGGTTCCATCAGCAGCTTTTCCTTCAAACCAACATATCACAGCAAGCATGAAAAACCCCACCTGAAAACTCTTGACTCTTTAAAACTTTCCTGCTACAACATCAGAGGTCAGAGGAGAATGGGCAGACTGGCTGGAGATGATGGAAAGGCAACAGGAAGTCCAATAAGCACTGGTTCCAACCAAGTCTGCAGAACAGCATCTCTGAACACGCAACATGACCAGCCTGGGAGCAGATGGACTACAGCAGCAAAAGACCAGACCGGGTGCCTCCTGTCAGCTAAGAAAAGGAAACACTGGACAATAGAAGATGGAGAAACGTTGCTGGTCTGATGAGTCTCCATTTCAGCTCCACATCCAGATGCTGGGCTCAGAATCTGCTGGAGACATCATGGAAACCTGGATCCATCCTGCCTTGGATCAACGCTTCAGGCTGCTGCTGGTGTGATGGTGTGTGTGTGTGTGGTGTCGACTATTTGAATCAATCATGTCTCCTTCCATATAAAAACAGCATTTAAACATATTATATAAGGTTAAAAGCTTGATTTACACCAGCAGGAGTTAGTGAGCCTGATTTACTCCTCTGTGCTAACGTGATCTTTGTGTGCGGCTCACAGCTGATTTATGTTGCATCAGATGGAGATGTGAAAGTGTAAACAGTGTAACTGAGGAACACAAAACAACACATGCTTCATCTTTTAGAGCTGAAATCAGCTGTTAACAGAATAGATTCAGTGTAAAAACACACATGACCAGTGAATTATGATGCACGATGATTTGCACATATTTGAGCAGAAATTTAAATGTAAAAACTCAAATAGTTTGTGCAGCTTATACAAGATCTTAGCGGTGGTCTGTGCAGTCAAATACATTGCAGCTGCTTCTTCTTTGTTCCTTTCACAAGTTGCATTTCAGCGCTACTGCTCGACACTGCCCCCACAGTTTCCTGTGGTACTACACTGTTGCTTCAGTACGAATCCTGCAGAAGGCTCCGGGACCTGATGGGCTCAGCTCGGGAATCCAGCTGTCTGTCATCCTGCACACGAGCCCATCAGGATCCTGGTGAGGAGGTGGAGGTTGTGGAAGCTATGAATTCTTTGGTGTGCACCTGGGCAGCAGACTGGACTGTTGTGTACAGGAAGGGGATGAGCAGACGCTACTGAGGAACTTAGATCATATAACATCTGGAGCAAACTGCTAGAGATGTTCTTCCAGTCTGTGGTGACCAGTGCCATCATGATGCTGTAGTGTGCTGGGGAAGCAGCATCAGCTCCAGGGATGCAGCAGGATCCATAAGGCTGGTAGGATTATTGGACACAACCTGGATCTGGTTTTTGAACCAACTGGTCTGGAAGAGTCCTCACATCCACAAAACAGTAAACTGGAAGGACAGCGGAGATGTTTTTCTAACCGACGCTGCAGCTCCGCAAGAGGTTCCTTTCACAATAACCCTGATCAAAAACTCCTCCCTCCATCCATCCATCCATCCCTCCCTCCATCCATCCCTCCATCCATCCCTCCATCCATATTACTCATGCAATTGTTGCACAAGACTAAAAGTTCCCTGTTTGTCATTATGTGTAGAGCATGAATAAGTCCTAAATCTCCCGACTACTTGCTAGCTTTGCTTGACTAGCATGACTGTGGAAGCCAAAATGGCTTAGCTAACCCTCCAACCGAAGGTCCATCAACAAATCAGAAGTCAATGGCAGCTTTCTCACTGGATGAAGGAAGTTTGATGTGAGACTTAGGGGGAATAGCATACCTCATCTAGAAGACGATAGCTAAGTACATCCTTTGAAACGGCTTCAGCCCTGCAGGTGAAATCACCTCCAGATGCAGATGTAACGGAGACTATCGCCTCGCAATAAATATATATAAACAAGCGCAAAGACAACGTTTTATTCTCCTACAACCCTGGAGGTAATTTATAAAATAACTGTAGAGATGAAATGAAACAAACAAGAAAAAATAAAATCTAAACATCTATTTAGAAATAACATAGTAAACAAATCCAGGAAGGAAACGTGGACTCCTATTGGCATTTAAGGTTTATTGTTAAATGCATGACTATGAGCTGCTTGTTACTGTCTGGGTGCAGGTATTATTTAATGTAATTTGATATTAATATATTTACTTGTGATGCATTAGTTTAGCGAGAATAGCAGCTTTAATATAAAAACACAAAAACAACAAAAATGGCCTCAAACACGTTTTTTTCGTCTCCTTTTTACTTCCAAACCTAAAGGATCCTAAAGGAAAGCCATTAGACATTTTTTTCTGTCGTTAGGTATAAACTTCCACTTTATTCATTGCCCTTTCCTAATTTTATTCCCTATCATTTTTATTCTTAATTGTTTGAAGGAATAATTTAACCCTTTGATGCTGTATGTATCATATCTGACAGTTTCTGAGACCTATTGCATCTCTTTATGGTAAAAACTTTACTCAAAACCTTGTTTAACACAATCTGATCCTGGTCTTCTGCCCCCTGGTGGACACTTTTTGCACTACAAATATTTTGATATATTACACAGTAACAAATACACAGAAATGATTTTAGTTATTATTAATTTTTTAATTTTGTTTAAGAGCCAAATAGAGACTTCAGATTTATATATAAAAAAAGTACTTTTCTTTCTGATTTTTTCTTGGCTCTGGCTTTAAAATTAAGCTTGTTCATATTACGGGGAGTCCAGGTAGGAAGGAAATATGTCTCCTTTAACATCTCAAACAACAACATGTTCAGGTTTTCAGGATTTATTTAGCTGAGCCTTAAAAATTTTTTGAAAATAAAGTTGAGTGGCGAAAGTGATTTCATTCATGAGGATTCATGTGTTCCTTCTTCAACGAATCACCTGTTTGTGACCGATAGGATTCTGGATGAGCTCTTCTATTCAAACCATCTCTAAGTGTGCTCAGATTGTGTCTGTGGGATGAAGAGTAGCAGGACTCGGCTGCTTTCTTGGACTTTATGGTCTCAGGTTTGCCTCCCGTGGTGCACGTCGGCCTCCATACAGCCACGCTGCTACTCTGCAGAGGTAGAGGAAAACATGGCTGCTGGAGACGGTTTAATATGAAAAAGGGGAAATCAGCGAGGTGCCGACTGATTGAGACATTTAGTCCACACAGTCATTATCAGCTCTCTGGCAAGAGGCTTCCAGCTGTGCCTGCTGGGGCTCATATTCTTCTCCTTCTTCTGGTTATGGGAGTGTGATAAACTCTTTGCTCTGCCCTGCAGGCATTTAAAAACAGAAAAACATGACGACTGAGGGCTGAAATACTGCGATTTACGGAACATGAAGGCAACTTCAGAGCAGGTGAACTGAACTCAGCTCATAGATCGTCGCTGATGGAAGAAACGTCTGATTTCTGAGTTTGTGTTGAAAGGACTCGTTCTTTCCATCCTGTAATCTGGACTTTATGAAGCTGATGTTCATCCTCAAACTCGCCCATTTCTTCTTTGACATCTGTTTCTTCACGTGTGACAATTAGCTTCAACATCTGTAAACATCTGTAAACATTTGTTCATGTGATCATCTCTACACGAAGAGCAAGAGCTGTTGTTGCCATGGCAACACACCTTAAACGGCAGATTAAACACAAGAACCATCTCTTATATTTCATTTATTTTAATTATGTGTTGTGTAAAACTTTATCTGACTTTGGTGTTACAGTTATCAAGTTATCAGAATCCTTGTGTTTCTCTTTGGTTTCCACCTCCTTCGACCCCGGACAGTTCGAGTATGCCACAAAAATCCTGCAAGTTATTTTCATCGATGCTTCATAACGTGTTCTGGAAATGTGTGGGAGAAAATCTCAATGTTTAATTTTTTTTTTAGTTTAGCACACACTGCAGCACTCATCTGCAAAACTACGTCTCATTCACTTTGTTCGGTGGAGTTTCAGAACTGGGCCATAAAACAGGTCAGATTCTGGAGGATGTCACTCAACAGACTGTAGCACCAGCCCACCAGCACTCAGCCGATTTCTGAGTTTCTGCACAGAATAGAAATAATATTAAATGGACGAGCGACTGGATTTTATTCATTTTTGCTTTTCTGTCTGAGGGAAAAACTCCTCGCAGCTCTGTGTATGCCAGTGTTTCCTGATCCAGGTCCTCAGGATCCACCTGCATGTTTTAGACCTGTTCCTACTCCAGCACACCTTCAGATTAATCAATTTTCTAATGAAGTTCTTTACAAGTCTGTTAACGAGCCATTGAGGTGAGTTAAAGTAGGGTTACCTGTAACACATGCAGGCCAGTGGGTCCTGAGGACCTGGACTGAGAAACACTGGTCTACGCTGTGTTTACTGCTCCTGATGAACATGATAAATCCATCCAGGATGAAATATTTCCTGACTTTGTTTCACGTGTTGGGTTAATGGTTTCCTCCATCCAACATGAGTTTAGTCGACTGTTTAACTACATTTACAGCAAAGACAGAGGGATGGAAGAGAGGTGGGTGGATTACTGAGCTGAAAGTCAGATTTTCTGAGAGAGCTCTGTCTGAGCCTGTTGATCACCATGGCAACAGATGCTGGACTATAAACCTACTCTGAAGCTGTTTCTGTTTAGAGTTTCAGATAAAATAAAAAGCTCCATCCTCTTTCAGTTCCTGACAGAAATTACATATCTAAGCTGTTGTCTGACTGAACAGGCACACTGATGGTGAAAGAAAGTCACGGTCATCAACTAAATGACAGGAAATCAGCTGTTAAAGACTGTTTGTTGAGACGTAGCCCTCTGTGATGCTGCCTTCTTAATCTGGGTTGTTAATGTGTGTTTGTTGCCTGATTGTGGTGAAGCATAAGGGACAAAAAAAAAGAAGCTGAATGTACAGACCAAACACACCATCTCCTGAGAACTGTGCTGTCTTTTTATTTTCCCTTCTGCCTCCCCCTCAGATCTGACTGACAAGCTTTCAGCCAGAACAGATGAGTTTGTGGAGGAACCTGATCGGAGCTAACCCGACACCCGCAGCGTTAAAGTACAACCCCACACAGCAGCAGCAGCATGGTGGGACGTCCTCAGTTGTGTAAATAATTCAAATCATTCACTCATAAACACAAACATCCATCAGAGTGATCCATGGACACCAGCTACAGTGAAAAATTAAACGAGTCATAAATATTAAGCTAATTCATCCGCCTGTGTGAAAGGAATTCTGTTATGTGTGTGTGCTCCGACCAGCTCCATCTGTCACGCCAGGTGGCCACACACACCTGGACACACATGACCACCGATCCAGCTGGAACTCAGCAGTGAGAACACACACTCATTTTTCACCCCCTTGATCTCGTTAAAGATTCGTTTGATACCAGCAGAGGAACTCTTTGGGGAGCGATATGGGACGTTACGCATCTTTAGATGTTGTCTTCTGAACTTAATGTAACTTTTATGTTTAAATTACAGGTTCATCACTATGACACTGAATCACCTCCTGGTCGGATTTAATTAAAAACATACTTTTAGTTGCTCCCTTAGCCACTAGGGGGCAGTTTTCTTTGATCTAAAGCTTGTTGAGGTCACCATCATTTATTTATTCATCAATTTATTTATTTCATAGTAACATTAATATTGATTGGGGGGGGGGGGGGGGGGTTACTTTTTCCCCTTGATCCCAACACCCTTTAGTAAAGTTAACTAGTAAACACCTGCTCAGGAGGCCACGCCCCCACAGAGAGGCCACCTGCTGATCTTCACCCAATCTGATCTCTGATTCAGTATCCATCCTCAAACGTCCATCCATCCATCCATGCTCATCCTCTTAGTGGTTCACCTTTTCATTCATCCTCCTCTCTCATATCAAATCCTTCCCCACTCATTCGTTCATCCATCCTTCCATCCAGTCCTCATTGACTCCCCTTCCCCCCATCCTTCCATTGTCCTTCTCTCTCCCTTCACCCTTTCTCCCTCTATCGCCCTCATCCCTAATCCATCCTCTTTCAATCCTTACCTCCCTCTAATTCATTAATCTTTTCTTCCTCCCTTCCTCATTTAGCTATCCTTCCTCCCTCAATCCACCCTTCTTTCTTACTTATTCACCCTTGCTCCCTCCGTTTTCCTCCCTCATCCATCCTCCATTATTAATCCATCCCTTCCCTCCATGTTATTCATCCATCCCTCCTCCCTCATCTATCCTTTATTCCTCCCTTCCTCTCCCTTCATGCATCTTTCCCTCTTTCATCCATTTGCCCTGCGTCTGTCCTCCCATCTTTCCTTCTTTTGCCTCACCCATTCATCCCTTGATCTTTCCTACCTAATTTATCCATCCACCATTCCATCTCTCCATCCTCTATCCTTTCATCCTTCCTCCCTCCCTCCCGTCATCCATCCTTTGCTTAATCTTACTCATTCATCCTTCCATTCTCATCATAAATCTTTTCTCACCTGCACTCATCCATATATCTTACAGTCCTCCCTCATCTGTCCTTCCATTCTTTCTCTCAGAGTCTTCTCCCAGCTTTCTCAGATAAAGCAATCATAGAACTTTCCAGTTTCTCCATCATAAAACCAGTAAACGCAAACTGGTGAGGTGTGGTTCATGCTGCCTCCTTTACACATTTGTTTTTGTATATATAAAGTCCTTCTCCCTCCTTTACACATGCACAGATCCTCCTATCCCTCTCCATGTGTTCATTCTTTTATCCAGTTTTCAAGCTCTACGTCCTACATATTCACAGCTGTTCCTCACCAGTTCATCTCCAGTCACTTTAATTGTGTTCACATCAGTTATTCCTGAGATGCATTCAGATCCACATGCAGGAATCCACGTTAGGCTGTTAAATCTCTGCGCGCAGTTCCCTTACATACAGATCGTTGCCATGGCAACAATCTCTGAGAACCAAATACTTTCCTCCACAATCAAATCTAACTCATTAGTTCAATCCAACACATAAGCACAAATTTCCAGAACATTCTCATTGAAACCCGTTTCTGTGTCTCTCACACGGATCGCAGACAGCTTAGCGTAAAGACATGAACCGGGAAGTGACGGGACTGACCTGCTGGATGAAGGTGTGAGCTCCATGGGGGCTGAGCAGCAGGATGGCTCTGCGTAACATGTCCCGGTAACGGTTCAGCTCCTCGGTCCTCATGGTTGTAAACAGGTTGGTGAAGACTTTACTGATGTTCTTGTCCACCATCTGCAAAGCAACGTCCACACCCTGACGGGAAGTTTGGTCGAGAAAACCCTGCAGGCCGCGGATATCTGGAGCAGACAAGAGCACAAACAATAAAATATAAATGAGACAAATATAAACTCACTGTCCTCATCACCAGCTCCACCTTCCTGTTATGGAAATATCTAATCGGCCAATCACATGGCAGCAGCTCAACATATCTAGTCATCAGAACGGGGAAGAAAGAGGATTTAAGTTGCTTTGAACGTGACATGGTGACTGGTTGGAGATGACAGAAAGGCAACAGGAAGTCCAGTCAGCACTGGTTCCAACCAAGTCTGCAGAACAGCATCTCTGAACACAACACGTCCAACCTTGAAGCAGATGGGCTCCAGCAGCAGAAGACCAGACCGGGTGTCTCCTGTCAGCTAAGAACTGGAAACACTGGACAATAGAAGATGGAGAAACGTTGCTGGTCTGATGAGTCTCCATCTCAGCTCCACATCCAGATGCT
>JBAMHW010000024.1:1548345-1559264 GCA_037177495.1 Rhadinocentrus ornatus | reverse complement strand
AGAGCAATTCCCATACCAAACTGTAATACAGTTGGTTAGGATGCTCTCGATGGTGCAGCGGTAGAAGTTCACCAGGACTTTTTGCACTATTGAATTAAATCTGTCATATCTCTGGATATGATGGTTCCTTCAGGGTTAAAATAAAACATGAAGGACAAGGCTGCTTCAGAGACCAAGGTCAGAGATGTGGTTTAAATTTCAGAGCACGCTGGAGAAATAAAAATGTATTTTCTTGACACAAAGCTGCAGCAGCTTCTGAAGAGGAGACCGAAGGCCTTTCAATGACTTCCAGGACTCAGAAATACGAGGGGACTTGGTGGAAAACAAAAATCTGCTCATGAAACTGGAAAAAAACAATCAGCCTTTTCTTACAGGAGTTAACTTTTGCATAAGCAAGGATGCATAAAGATGAAGCATAACGGATGAATAATGATGGAAGGTTTTGGAAGAAAATACGTTTAGATTCACCTGTTCAACTGCTTGTTAACAGAAATATCTTACCAGCAAATCACATGGCAGCAACTCAATGCTTCTAGTCATGTGGACATGGCGAAGACTGAGCATCAGAATGAGGGTGAAAGAGGATTTAAGTGGTTTTAAACGTGACGCAGTGACTGGTTGGAGATGACAGAAAGGCAACAGGAAGTCCTAGTTCCAACCAAGGTCTGCAGAACAGCATCTCTGAACACACAACACGTCCAGCATGGAAGCAGATGGGCTCCAGCAGAAGACCAGACCAGGTGCCTCCTGTCAGCTAAGAACAGGAAACACTGGACAAGAGTCCGTGTAAACAGTCATTTAGCTGACGCTTTTATCCAAAGTGACTTACAATGGTTAGGCAGGAGCGTTAAGGGACAACTGGAAGGTGTTAATGTTCGTCCCCTGAGGGGATTCGAACCCTGGTCTCCCACATGGGAGACTGATGCTAGGCTCAGAATCTGCTGGAAACATCATGAAAACATGGATCCATCCTGACGGCTGCACGACAAATCTGTGTGATGCCATCGTGTCAAAATGGAGCAAATCTCTGAGGAATGTTTCTAACATCTTTTTGATTTTATGTTAACGAGAATTTTAAAAGGGGGTCAGACCCGGTACTAGAAGGTGGACCTGATGAAGTGGACGGTAAGTGTTCTCCAAAATCAATAAGAGCTGAGAGACAGCTTACTAAGAGCCAAACTCATCAAACAAGGTTCTTTACTCTCCTGCGGTACCCTCTCCTGGGTACTATCAGCGGTACCCAACCTTTTTTCATCGGGGACCCCCTGCTCCACCCTGTGCTGGAACCATGCTTGGTTTCATGTTTTCAGAAGTGAGATTCTCACCATAAATATTGTGTTCTGGTTGAGTCTTGTCCTTTGATAAAGCAAAGTTCAATGAACAACATGTAGCCTTACTTTTTTTCCTTAGAATAAGGACATTTGTGGACATTAATCCCAACGACTCTGATGTTCAAAGCCTCAGGGACTCCTTGTGCTCTTTGGGGGCTCCCGGACCCCAGGTTGGGAACCACCTTCCACAAGCAGCACAGTAATGACTGAATAAAAAAACTCTCATTCCAGTTGAAAATGTTAAGAACAGACTTGGTTCTGTTGCTCTTTTCTGACTCACTGTTTTACCTACAAATGTCACAGTGACCCACAGACGTGTTTTATTTCTCCAAAAACCTTTCGACCGACAGCTGTGGAGTCACAGAGTTAGAGGATGGTTTAAAAACAATAACCAGGCATGTGTTCACCAGACTCACATAACATGTGTTGGAACTAATAAAGCCACACACTGGGTCAGGTTTGGAAAAGACTGAAACCAGTTGTCAGCGTGGACGACACGGTTACACACTTACTGCACACGAGTAATCAAGTAATCAGAGATGACTGGACGTCACACTGAAGATTTGCTTCACACACACCCTGAAGAGATGAAGAAGAGGAGCAGCCCAGGTGGAGAGGAAGATGTAAAATGCAGAATAATAAAGAAAAGAGTGAAGAGGAAACAGAAGAAAAGTAAAAACAGAAGGAGTGTGTTATGAGGAGAGATAATTGAGTCTTCTCGTCCACATGGAGGATGACAGGTCTGACATTTACCTTTGGAGGACACACACTTCCTGCTGTGTGACACACAGGTGTGTGTGCTGGAGTGCTTCGTCTCGATGCTGAATATCCATGAAACACACGTCTGCTCTGACCTGTCAGGAAACACCTGATGCAGTTGCATGTTCGCGGTGCAGATTTAACCTGAAAACGGTGTCAGCAAAGACTTCCACCATCTCCTCCATTTCACAAGGGTCAAGCTACTGGCGTGCATCAAGGAAAACATCTACTAAAACTAGGGGAAGGCCTGTCCCGTGTGATATTAAAACCTGGACAAGTAGTCAGAACCATCATCTTCCAGAAAGAAGTGTGGTCAGAAAAAACTCCTGAATGGTGGTGATCACAGGAGTTGTAGCTCAAAAAGTTTGGGAACCCCTGCTTTAGATCAACTACAGTACAAAGAGACGTTTTGGTGTGCGATGACGTGTCCCTCCTTTGGTCCACTCAGAGCAGGTAAAAGTGACAGGTCACTCCCCAGATAGCCGCTAATGGCCCACATATGGATTTTTGTTTGGCCCAAATTTGGCTTTGACTCAGGCCGTCGGTTAAATGCAAGTATAGCTGCCAAGAGTCAGCCACAACTGGCCCACAAGGGATTTGCCATAAGCTTCCTGCATCAGGGCCACTTCTGGCCCACAAGCATAGCTGTGATCCACGTCCAGGCCAACAACTGACATCTAAACCACATGAAGTCCACAGAAGACTTACCATAATCCAAGTTAGGCTGGTCTCTGACATCTGGTCCACTTCTGGCCCACACAACACTTACTGAACTGAGCCGTAAGTCACAAGAAGTAGTCCGGATTAGGCTCAATGTGGGTTGTAAGTTCCCGTAGTGACAGAGTGATTGATGTGGTGATGATGTGCTGTATAACTCATCCTCCTGTGTGTTTAGGCCCGCCTCACATGCTCGCAGCTCCTCTCAGTGTGCCATCTTCAGCATCAACATCTCAGCAGACTCCTCTCACATCAACAGGTCTCACTCCCACCAGGCGGATGCATAATTTAGCCGCTGGGATTCTCCTCCTCATCAGAATGATGGTGATGCATGGAGCGTATAAAATGCTAATGCAGGGGCTCGCCAATGCCCCTTGCTGCTCTGCACACGCTCCCCTGCCAAGGTGCTATGGAAATTAAGCCAATCAAAGGCCTGAGAGCAACTTTACAGCCACCATCACAAACCTGTCAAACCCCATCTGAAGCGAGAGACCAAATCAAAAAACACCAGCCTCGAGGTGCTTTTTCCATCTATATATTGATGTTTAAGAGCTTTCATTTTTTAATAAAGAAGCTGGCTTCATCGAGATGCACGTCAGCTCTGCCGTCCCTCCAGCTGGGTACCATCCTCGCAGGAGGGAGGGCAGAACCATCTGAATCCAACCTACAATATTCATGTTAAATCCTTCAACACGTGTAGGCTGACATTAATCTTACGGATCACATAAATGCACATACATCAAGCTGCTAGAATATGCAGGCGAGGATAAAATTAGGACACTGAAGTCTTTAAAGATCAGACGGCTTTCGACCTGAATCACAGACCAACTACAGGAGCAAGTCAGCGCTGATAAACCTGTTTGCAAGGTTCAAGTTTCAACAAGGAATTATTCAGCATGTTACAGACAATTAAAGAACATGACATCTATGTCTTCAATCTCATTTGCACTAATTACTTGTTTGAATCTCATTTGGGGTTTTTATTATCTTCCCTTATCGCTGCGACTTCATCACTTTGGGCCAGTAGCAGCCGATAATGAGCTGGAAATACAGTCTGATGGAAATGAACGAAAAATGTTCATCTGAAGGAGAGAGATGATTTCCAAACTGTTTCTAATTAAAATCTGCAAAAAATGGAAAGAAAATCAGCTATTTTTACAGTAAATGTGTATGTATGCTACTTGTTCTTATCACAGAAAGTCAAATACGGTCGTTCTTGTCAGTGTGTGCTGTCGGAGATACAGAGAAGTTTCTTTTTCACTCATTTCTGCTTCCTGTTTGGTTAACCCCAACAGCCAGCCCTGCACGGACTCATGTTATACAGAGGAAATACTTCATTATGTTCATATTCCATATCTGTAGCAAACATCTACACAGCACAGATGAGCTTTTATCAATCTCAACGTAAGTAAAAACATTTAACATGAGGAGATTCAACAAAGTGGAATAATCTGCCAGTGGAGGATAGAAACACTTAAAACATCTAGGCTGTAAATATGTGAAAAATAGCTTAAAACAAATGGTGAAAGTCATTTTAGATCCTTTATTATGTAAGAAAGAAAAGAAAGTAAAAGAGAAACGCAGCAAGTCTGCAAGATGCTGTTTGATCACTTTATAACATGTCTGCCAGGAGTTCAGCCTGTCGGTCATCTAGAGCTGCAAATCATCAGATAATCTGTGAGTGGAAGGGATCAGACCTGTGACCTTTAGGTTAGCGGGTGGGTTCAACACCTGACGCTACACCTCCTCATCTCCAGATTTTATTGCAGGCCTGACATTTCGGTTAAAGGATGGGTTATTGGACAAACTGTCCTCTGCTTGAAATCCAGCTTGTGACCCTTCTGTAGAAAGTGTGAATTCCTGATCTCGGTTAGCCTCGGAGCCTGTTCATACTGACGCTAAACCAGCTGATGGGATGAGGAAGGTTTACTTTTCTCCGTGAATGTACGGATGTACTTCACGCACGTGGTCAGCAGCAGCTTCTCCTGCTGCAACTCGAGGGGACAGAAAGCACAGGACTGGATGGATGTGATTTCTGAATGTCCAGTACAAGCTTGCTGAAGTCTTGACATTTTACATCCCTTTATTTTTCTTATTATGACGACTGACCTCACCTACACATTGAAGCATTTCCAGACTGGGAGGTCCGAGCAGAAGATTCCACATGTGGAGGAATAAGCAAGGACATCCACTGATGTGGTTTACTTTGAAACAGTTTGTAGGGTAAATTTTATAACTGTTATCGCCATGAAACTTTTCTAATTTATTCCTCACATTAGGAACATTATTTTTTGAATTGCAAGTTTTCTAAAATTTAATGTTTAACTATGCAAATTCGGTGTTATATAGCCAACATTGCGCCTATATGCACACATTTCCATGGCAAAAATCTGAACACTGGAATCGATTCAAAGTTGAATTTTATTGTCATATTAGAGTCAAAGATTTGTACAAAGGGGATTTAGGATATCTCTTCACTCCACAAGTTAAAAAATACAGTTTAAAATCAGAAAACCAGTCTGCACCATGTTTTGGGGATGAAATGTTCTCTAAACCAGGCTGCGCAGGACATGAAAGCTGCTAAATGTACAACAAATGTGTCGGAGCTTCAACTGGACACAAACTCGGTCACACGTTCATGTGCTGCCAGCAGACCTGAGAAAATGACATGTAGATTTTAATATATTTTGTTTATAAAACACTGTTTGCAGACATCTGTAAGATCAAAGTTGCAAAGATGGAGATTCGAGCCTCAAGCCCTCAGAATGCTTAAAGTAGCTGCAGAAACTCGAGTGTTTCTGGGAAGACGAAGGGGTGAAGAGTTTTGACATATTAAATTTATTTAGCATATTCAGAGGAAGCTAAAAAGCAGAACTGACCTTAAAACTTGTACAACTGCTTAGTTTTGTTCATAAAATGGACGTGATGGCTTTCAGAGAAAGATCGACCAGTTGTCCTGGACAGCTTCACTTCATTTGAGTGATTTCCACATCTCCTGCAGCCGTTTCCATGGCGTGTGCCGGAGCCGTTGCGCCTGACACCTGCTCTGCCGACGCTGCAAGCTGTAACCCGAGCAGAGCATGCAGCAGTAATTGGTGGCAGCAGATGAAGTGTGTTGCCCTTTTAAAACTCCACCAGAACCGACATGGCTGCCGGCGTCGTCTCGCTCCCACGTTGCTGTTCCTCGACTTCTTTGTGAAGTTATCAACTTTCCTCTGACTTGTTCGGATGGGTCTCCCACATGTCGGAGACTCTTGCCAGAAAGGTTGCAGCAGCCAAACAAAGATGCTTTAAATGACATGCAGGAAAAGCTGATTGTTTGCATCGTTCCAGGCATGAGTTTTGTTTCTCGGCGTTCTTTCAGATTCAGACTTACAACGATTAAAATAAAACCTGATTTAGTGTGTGTTAGTGTGTGCAGCACAAACACGCTGCATTATGGCAGCATCATATTTAGCCGAACAGCTATTGGAATTCCATTTGTGCATTGTTGTAAGACAGAAGCGTCTGTGTGCAGCTCCTTTAATGAATGCATCGTCAGCTCATTGTGTGAAGCACGTTGTGCACATTGTGTGAGTCAAACACAAACAATAGTCTTTATGATTGCAGGAGGTCCACATAGCTAGTCCGTAGCATCGATCTGGAAAGAGCTGAAATCACAGATGTTTGCAGGCCGAGTGGAAGAACATCAAACTGAATGAAGACATTAACCCGAGCTCCCAGAGCCTGAGACACAAAGCTATTTATCTGCTGTAACTGAAGCAAGTCGAACAGAAACACACCGGGTTTCACATCTTTATGCATCATTAGCTGAAGTGGGAATGCAACAGGAAAAATTAGGAGCGGTGTGTTTTTTTAAATGGATTCAAGCACTTCCACCTGTGTGTACGCAGCTGATTCAGAGAAAATAACTCCTAACCATCCCGTCAGGAGAAGAAGCACAGAAACAAACCAGACCTGAAGCTTCTGCTTTGATTCTGTTTCAAGCTGGACATGTGTGAATACAAAGCAAAACTTATTGATCCAGTATTGTTTATCAGAGTTAACTCAAGCTACTTTCAGTCAGGAACAAACGTCAGAAAACGGACTCATAAAACACGAGAAACACAGCAGCCTTCAGAACAAGCCAGAGTCAAGCTGAGACGGATATTACGACAAATCAGAATCACAATTACACCCATACACGGATCCATGTGTGGAATTAAACCCTCTGTAAATCAGTGTCCTAATGTAACCTTTCAGCAGCTTTTACTGTAGATGACAACATTAAACATTTACCAAGCCACAACTTTAATCAATCCAAAAAAAAAGAAGAAAACCAGCAGAACTCAGGACCATGTTTCATAGTGAAAGTTAGAACTTTTCCACATGAACTATGTGGAGGAACTGAAGGGCCTGAACAGCTGTGGAGCCAGAAGAAAACCACTAACCAGTGAGACTAGCCGGAGAAAAAGGCTTCAGGTTGCTAGGGAGCAGAACGAGCCATGGAAGAAGGTCATGTGGTCTGATGAGTCCAGGTTTACCCTGCTCCAGAGTGATGGAGCATCAGGGTAAGAAGAGAGGCAGCCAGATGGACAGTCTACGATCTGGGGTTGCTGCAGTTGGTAAGGTCTAGGTTCAGGTCCAGGTTCAGCAACATTATGTATCCAAAGAATGAAGTCAACTGATATCTGAATATACTGAATGGCTGGTTAGTCCGGAGTGCCAGGATTCATGGGGCTCAGACTGTGAAAGAGTGGTTCAGGAAACAGGAGACATGGATTAGCCAGACCTGAACCCCAAGGAGAATCTTTGGGATGTGCTGGAGAAGGCTCTGTGCAGTGGTCAGACTCTCCATCATTAATACAAGATCTTGGAAAGGTTTTGTGACATTGAAGCAGCTCAATGTGAGTACGTTCAGTCCATTTCAAAGCATTCTTGGTTTTTAAAAGGCAAACCCGGGACCCCGTTACTGATCTGTTTGTTTCCTGGCAAAGAACCCAAATGAGACAGAGGAAAAAAAAAGGGAAGCAGCAGCGGTGAGGAGACACACGGAGCAGCACCAGAAACACCAACAAATGCTGGTTTCTCACCGTTTCTTGTTCTGTGGTCCATGATTACATTAAAAACGGACAAACACGCAACATTTAATACACCAACACTAGGAACAGCAGGAGGATGTGACAACGTCCAACAGACAGCTTCTTCTTGCTTCCTCTGAGTTACAGCAACAAATTGCTGTTTATTTCTCTTTCCTCCTCCAGGCTCAGGTTGACGCCTGGCGGGCTGGTAGTCTGCCGGTTCTCTGGAAGGTTGGGATGCTGCGTCCACAGACGCCCCATTACACCCATCAATCAGCCGGCTGGGGCGGGACAGGAGGCCGGAGAGGAGGGAGACAGATTTAAGAGGGTCTGGGAGAGTCATCACTCCTTAGAGTCTTCAGACTAAAAAAAAAGTCTCCTGAAATCAGTTCCACTGCAGATACTTTATTGCTGAGTCTCTATAATAATCTGATCATCTTCACGGGAATCAGACAATAATAAGAGTGAAATAATTTATATGCAAAGCTCCATGATGTCCCAGAAATCTGAAGAAAACCAGTATGAAGATGAGACATGAGAGAGCTCACAGGGCAGCATCACAAACCATGTTCCCATCATTAGACCGATGATACCCCGAAACTGGAATGAAGGGAACCATGAAGAGTAAAATATGAAGACATCACATCTTTCTAGACATGACTATGAAGATTTGCTTCAGGCCCCTGACAGACTAAAGAACGGCTTTCATCCCTGGACTGGAACCGTGATCGCCTCACTATCAACACGGTTATTCTCACAGTAGGCGACGTCTACTGGCTGAGACCTGTGTGTCCAAATTTACCTACTGGTTCTTGCATTTGTGTCACTTTTATTATATTTTGTATAGGTTTACGTTTTTATTCGACTAGTTTAGACTGTCTCAGTCGCAGCTGCTGCAATTTTATCCTGCGTCAAAGTATTCTGATTATCTGATTCTGATGTGCGAGGAAGATACATTGAAAGTGAAGCAAAGACTCAAAGGCTACCGATAAATAAGGTAGTGATGGATGGTGAAACGGTCAAAGACTCCAGATGTGCTGAGATGAAAGGAAGCGAGACATCGAGCGTCATCATCAGGACTGCTGGGAGGATGGGAGAATTGGGTTTATTCATCCTGGCTCAGCTTGGTCCGCTTCCATGGATAGCACGCTTCGCTAGCAGCAGCGTGAACGCTCGTTCTCACCCTGGTCTGGACCCAAGAAGCAAACTGTCGTGATGACGACCAGACCATTCAGTGAACCAGAGAGGAAGGATTAATGCTGAGGTAAAGTTTCATCTCAGAGACAGACGGCGGAGGTGAAGGTATTTTAGTCCAGTGGTTTTCCTGAGGACCCCCTTCGCGCAACCACCACAAAGCTTTTCTAAACTCCAGCAGCTGCAGAAAGGAAATTAAAACAGGGACTTTAAAAAGAGGCTTCAGGTCGGCTTCAGACAGCTTCCGAAAAAAAAAAAGGGAGGCTGGCCTTATTCTGTATATATTTCTGGTTTAGCTCAGTCATCGGTGCTTTCATAACTTCCAGAGAAGTGTTGTGTTGTTCCTGCAGAGCCGAATGGTTTCAGCCTCATTTGTTGACAGGTGACTGGAAAATATTGCTGCCCATGCTCTGCAGGCGGAGGGTTTTATGGACAACCCCTCCACACACAGAGCAGCGTAATTATCTGATTTAACAAAGTCACAAACTTAAATGAAAGCTTCTTAAATCTGTAGAGGATGGTCTCACTGTTTTATTCTCCAGCAGGTGAGAAACTCGCTGATTCAACACGTGAAGCCTTGATTAGACAATTCACCATTACATGACTAATTAACTTCCCAGCAAACCAAACTCCCAGACCAGATGTCAAACTCACTCAGCTGGATCAATCAACAACTTTCTTGTCCCGATAGCTGATCACATCTGGTCATCTCTGACGCGCCAGAGATTTCCCTCCGATAGTTTTCACATCTTTGTGCTGTTTGATGAAATCAGCAGCATCTGCGTGGACATCCGCCGCCTCCTTCTGTTTCCCAACCAAGCAAAACTTTGTTCTGGAAAAAAACAACTTGCAACTTAAAGCACAAACAGAGGAGCAGCGGTGTCTGCCCATCAATCTGGGAAGGCTTGTAAGGTCTGAAGTCCATCAGTCTACAGAGAGAGATGCAAGATGCATGTTTGACGAGGTTCCTGACAGTCCAGACTGAACCAGCCTGGCATACATCAGCAACATGGACTAAATGACAAACTGTTTTCCTTCCTGCCACAACCAAACGGCTGTGGACCCGCACCCGGCCCATACTGTCACCATGCTTGGTTTAAAGCTTTTATTAGCTGCTTCTCGCTCCATATGATTGGTTCAGGTCGAGTCCCGTCGTTTGATTAAACCAAAGTTAACGGAGGTCAACATATAACTTTTTTCTTCCTTATTTTTCTGTATAGGGAGAAATTATGAGGCATGATTAATTAATTAAACGGTGTGAAAGACATCAAGGTTACCAGGACAGAAATTAACTATCCACTACTGGCCTCACTAACCACTCACTTCATGGACGGAAAATGATAGTAGGCTCTACCTTTTTTTTTATGTTTGACTGAGAATGTTTTAAAATATTGTTGTATAGTAGATTTATTCACTTAGGGACCTGGTTTCAGGCTCCACACCTCAACTTGTCTCTGTGTCGACATGGTCTTCATTTTAACATCAGCACAAGCTTGGTAGAGCCTAAAGCTCGCAGACCCCAGGTTTGGAACCACTGCTTCAAACTACCATGATCTGTTTCTCATGGAGCCTTTTACAACGATCCGACCCTGATCCAGCACTGGTACAGGTTCTCTCACTTCAGTGGGAGACTGCTCTTTGATGAATGTTTACAATAATTTAACATCTCTTAAAGTGGCAGTGTGTAAGAATTCCTCCATCTAGTGGTGCGCTAATGTAATGCAAGCAACCGAGCAGCGCTCTGCTGGAGCCTCACTGTTTAAGAGCGTTCTTACGACAAAGGAAGCCCGGAGATTCATAAATGTGAAGTTGGAGTGTCCCGTCAGGTGATGAGGAACAGAACGATACATAATTATTA
>JBAMHW010000024.1:1517756-1532439 GCA_037177495.1 Rhadinocentrus ornatus | reverse complement strand
GGACTAACACCTGGAGACTAACAACTAGAGGCTAAGGCCCGGGGACTAACACCTGGAGACTAACAACTAGAGGCTAAGGCCCGGGGACTAATGCCTGGGCACCCTGTGCTTTTCTAGCTGCAGTAAAACAGTGTTCTCAGAGAAACAATTTCTCTGAGAACACTGGAGTTACCTGGAGTCACATTTATGTAGAGAATGTAAGCTATTACTATGCAACCTGTAACCTGGAGGTGCATTTGTTAGTTAGCGGAAGACATCCTCTTCACACCTCCAGGAGCTACGTTAAGCTAAAAGAGATATAATTCTTTGATTTAAATTATGTTCATCCACATTACGTTAAATTAAAAAGATCAGTTTTGTGTGGAAATGAGGAGACAGAGGAGGAGGAAGGTGTCTCCTCTAAAAAGGAAAATATAAATAAGTTTTACACAGAATCAGAGGCACTTCTTGAGCCCAAGTTTCTGCCCTGGAAACACAGACGCAGCAGGAGGGCTGGTCTGCATCATGCAGCTCGCTGAGGCTCTCCTCTTTCATCACATCACAGCATCGATGCAGCCAATCAGAGAAAGAGGGTCTTCCAGTTCTCTTCATACTGAAGCAAACAGGAAAACAAAGAATGAGGAAGAGGGGGAAGGAGAGGCTGGGATGTAAGCCATGCAGACACGGTTCCTGGACGGACAGAGATGCAGCTGCAGCTCGTTTTAAAGGACAGAGGAGGTAAAAAGGAAGGAAGGAAAGCGAGGATGACTGGAAACTTATGAGATAACCAGCAGGCTTCCACACCCACCAAATTTTTATTATTAAATAAATCTTTTCTTTTCATTTCGTAACATTAATGATTGAGGTACGATTTGTAAGAAGCATTTTAACTGCTGCTGTGTGCAGAAAATTCAGCGGTTCAGACCAAATGTTTGCAAACCAAAAGAATTTAGCTTCATTTAGCAGTAAAAGTCTGCAATGCTCTACTTAAGTTTTATGTATAATGAGGTGATTAAAAATGGCCGTCAAGGAATGTTTTCCCATCCCCAGCTTCTCCGATGTCTGGGACTCAAGTAAACAAGTGTCCATAGATGGAGGAAACCATCAGTCCAGCTGCTCCGTAGCTACGGATACAAGTGGAAACAGGCAAAAGTCTCAGGATATTTTCATCATGATGATCAGATGAGTTCCGCTCTGTTTTGACGTGTAGTTGACAAACCGCACACAGTGGGACTTCTGGGTCATGTGACTTCATCAGACGAGAAAAAGAAACCAAATAATTTGTTTCATTTTTATTCTGAGCTCAAATCAGAAACAAAAACAGGAAAAACAAGAGTTTTGTTTTCCGTCAGAGTGCATGGACCACCCCCTCACAGAACCAGGATCCTCCACAGAACCCAGGTCAGGTGTAGGTGGAACATCCACATTAGGGACCAACGGGGGAAAACGTCTCCACCAGCAGGAAGGTGGATGCTGTGGCTCTGCAGCCGTTAACCAGAAGGATGAAAGCTCCTGAAGATTCAGCTAAAAATGTAAGAAGTCAAAGTGGGGCTGCTGCCACATACTGCACTCTGATTCATGAATATTAACATCCCAGAGAACACAGAAAGGATGCTGACTGGAAAATGTCTGAAACCATGAAGGAGACCTCTTCCTGTCAGGATGCAGCCGTCACTGAATAAATGAAGGAAGAAAAAGAGAGAAATCAAGCATGAAGGAACTCTTGCCGTCTGCTTCTTTGCTCTATTCTTGCTTGCTTTCGTCATCCTGTCACCCTGAATCTGTGTCACGCCATCGGGGAACTGCGTCCAGTCACGCAGAACAGGATCCACGGTGCTCCTCCACAGTCTGAGAAGCTCCATTACCTCCACATTCCCACCGATGACGCTTCAGAGAAGCATGGAAAAGTCTGCAAAACAGTGAAGTCTGAGGAAAAACAGACGATTCTGTCCTGAACCAGTTATCTGTATTACCTGCATCTCTACTGAATGGAAAGGAATTTATTTATTTATTTTTATGGTGTTTCCATTCTGTAATCTTGGAAATGGAAATAATATTTTCAGAAGAGATTAAAAGAGATGTTCTGTCTTTACATAAACCTCCAGAAGTCCAAATAAAATCTCTTCTGTTTTGTTGTTGAGTGGAAAAACTGAAGTCTGACGCATGAAGCTGCAGCCTCCTTGTTTTGTGTTGGTTTTTCATTTCTCCGGCTATCGGGCCTTCTGTCTGCTGCCTAAAGACAAGTTTGTAACGGAGGAGTTTTCTGCTGTCAAGTCTTCCTGGATGTGATGGAGGAAATGGAACAAAGAAAAAATAGGGTAGCAGATCTGGAGTCGTAAACCAGGAAGATCCTCACATTACCCCACATTGATGGAGGAGTCTGAAGTGGACTCAACACCGAGGAGAACCGACCCACCGACACCACGAGGTGTGGCAACGGAGATGAACCAGGACTTTTAAAGCAGGAAAGTAAGCTGGAAGAAAATGGACATGTGACTGAACGGATCAAACTGGAGGACAAAGAAATCCACAACAGGCGGACTGAAGTATAGGAGCTGACTGGGACATCTACAGTAGAAGCTGGATCCAATTCACACCATCCATCTATCCACCCAGGAGGGAGGAATTCTGATCTGGATGGGAATGAACCGTGAGATAGAGGTTGTTAATGTGGATCAATATTTAAATAAAGCTGCAGTGGCCATCAGATTCATTTATTATAAGCCGACAATAAAAAGCCTGTAAGGAAATACGATGACATGCTAAGCAGCACGGTCTGATGGGACTGGAATACATTTTTTAAAAAGAACCCGAGTTTTTATCTTTGCATAACATGGACATTGTGATACTACGGAGCTGCTGAGTACATTATGGATTCCAAGATTAATACCATTTGCAACTAGGAATAGGTGTTCCTAGTGGTGTATGATGAGGAACTCGGAAGGGAGACTGAGTAAAACCAACAGGTTAAATACCAGGTCTGACTCTCACCTCTAATTTCCATCGGGTGCGTGTGCGCCGCATTCCGGCTATGCCGCAGTTTTGCTCCGACCTCTGTGGTGCGTCAATCCAGCCCGGAAGCATGTCAGGTGCGGAGCGCACCCGAGTGCAGTCCGCCTAGCTGGATCCGCGAGATCACAGGAGAATTTGAGATCTCGAGATTCTCCACTTCCAGGACAAACGTCTCGTCGTCCATCATGAAAAAGAAAAACCACTGTAACGCAGCGCACACGCACCCAGTGGAAATGGTGGGTCCTACCCGTCTGTCTGACAGAAACACTTCAACATCTCAGCTTCTGCTCCAGACAAGCCTTTACATGCAGTTCCAGAGCAGAAGGGAGGGACTGAGCGGTTTACGCCCACATCTGCCTCCCAGAGAGGAATGTCCTCGCAGGATAGCTCAACTCAGACGAGTCAAATGTCCTTAATCAGTTATTGACACACGTCGCATTAGTCTGAAAATTGCAAGCAACATGTGGGAAGAGAAGAGATGCGCTTCGTTATCAGGAGTTCTGAACGTTGACCGCGCACAGACCCGCCTCGCGGTGCTTTTAATGGACGTATAACCGGGTCTTTAACTGATAAAACTCACAGCTCTGTCCCACGAAGCTCACAATGAGTGGCCATGTGTACCAGGACAGCAGTATTCCAGCCATACTCTGCAGGAGACATTCAGATTAATCCATTAATATTCCAGTCCTAGAGTTAGCGGCGCCATGCATGTGCAATGTTCACATTAAAAGTTGGAATCAGACCCAAATCCCTCAAAAGCCACCAGAGCAGCACACCTCCAGCCTTCCAACAAGATGACGGAAACAAAACCAACCTGAAAAACACAACACGGCTACAACTTGTCACCGGCCAAGCGGAGCTTTTCTGAACCACTTTCATTTTATTTTGGACTAAATACACATTCATCTTGGTTCTTTTTCCCCAATCTGGGTTCACATTGTGTAGCGGACGAAGCCCCTTAATCTGATCAGGTCCGCGCTTCCCCTACTTGGTTACACAGCTCCTAGTTGGTCCATTTCAGACAAATGAGCATTAAATCTTCCATTTGCAGCAGATTTGCTTTAAAACATCAATTTAAAAAAATAAAATAAAAAAATAAAACAGCAGATTCAGATCAGAGTGAAAGCTGATTATTTCTGCTAAGGGAATAAAACTTTATAATCGTATAATTGATAAGCTGATAACTAGAAAAACACATCATCCCTACAAGTAGTGAATATGAATTATTCTGCAGATGGAGACAGTGTCACAAACACTCAGTTTGTGAGTTTTTAACACCTCAGTGGACCCAGTGGATTCAGGGCCGAGTCTGAGACTTTCTTTCACTCAGACCAGAAGACGTGTCCCAGGACAAGAGGACGTGTCGTAGTCGGGCCCCTCAGGCGTCTGACGAGAGTTAGCTTGACATTTCTTGATGTCTGCAGACCACCAATCCTGGACAGGAGCACCGCACTCCGGAGTCCTCCCAACAGAGAAATGTGTTTGGAGATGTGGCGACCTTCAGAGGTGTTAAAAAAAACACAACTGGTCACGGGAAAATTTGTAGTTGTATAACAAAACATTGAATCCATTTCTAAAATAAATATATGTATCTAAGCCGTTGTGAGAAATCGTCCACTCTGAGGCGTGAGCTGATCCCTGCCTGCTGCATGAAGCCATTTAAAGATGTTAAATTACAAGATTTGACTAAAATAAGTCAGCGTGGTGTCTGGCATCCTCCAGTTTCTAAGAACGAACCCCGTGACCTCGCCTCTCATCCTGCAGCAGCAGCCAATCAGAGGAGGTCTAAACAGAGACAATAAACAGAGGACGACGATACTGGTGGACGGCAGGCCGCAGGTGTCCACACAATCTGAGACACTCAGATCTGCTTGGTAATTAATGACCATACAGCAAGACTTCCAACACCTCACTTACACAATAAAAACAGCGAGGATGATGAGGATGCTGGGCTTCATTTAAAGGGAAATGTCTGTATTTATTTACAATTAAACCCCACTGCGGGGGCGTCTGTGCGTTTAATTGTCAGCTGGAGGACTTTAACATAAAAATAAACTTGTACTAGAAGAGAAATCTCTTTTCCTTCAAATCTTTTTTTCTTCTTTTCTCCCCATTCTGGGTTTTATCCCAGTTGGATCTGAACCTCCAACAGGACCATCCTAATTAGGACACATCCTAATCAGATGCCAAGATCCTAAGAAGCTTGAACTTCAACTCATTCCCTACCTGGAGGGAGCTCGATACCTTCCTCCGGTTTAGAACCAGATGTAGAGATGCTGAAGGATCTGGATGACGTAGAGATGTCCTGGACAACGCGCCTCTAATGTTGCACGGAGATTTGCAGCCGTACCTGTGGAGGGTAGTGTAGTCCAACTATGGGGGGAATCGCACTCCTCAGCCAATCCGGAAAGGTTTTCTCCAGTGATGCCAGACCTTGGATTAAAGAGGAACATGTGGCTTTGTCCAAGTCCTGGAGCAGCAGACCAGAACTTTATCCTCGCAGAGTTGCTGAGGGAGTCATGGCAGTTTGACCATCCGGGTTACAGGTGTTGTATAGCCAAAGTCAGAGCTGTGTCCACATGTCTGACTCCACCAAGGCTGACCCCTGCCACAAATACTGTTCACGGACAGGAAGTCCAGGAGCAGTCAGGGAGAGGAGGGCATCTCATCCCTGCTTCGGTTCTGTTGGCTTCCTCAGACCGAGATCTTCATCACATCCTGGGCCGTACCACAGCCACTTTAAGTATGACGTCATGGTTATCAGAAAATTAAGATAAAATTAAATAATAATAATTAATAATAATTCATAATCAAATAAAAACGAGGGAGACTTTGGTAAATTCTCCAATGCAAATATATGTGGGCCTGAAATAAAAAATAAAGGGGGACAGGACTTCACATGTTAACATTTTTAAATAAAAGCATTTCTGCAGCTTTCTGGTCTTCATGCTCATGAACATCCAGAGAACATTGTTTAGGTTTAACATGTTCGGCCCAAATCTGCATCTTCGTTTGGCCCAAATTAGGCCTTGACTCACTGCGCGGACCAAATGTGAAAGTAGATGCCGCAACACAGCCACATGCGGCCCACAGTAAACCGGTCATGATCCAAACCAAGCTGGCAACTGGTCCAAGCTGGTCCACCTCTGGCCAACACGGTACTTGCCAGTGCCGTAACTGAGCTAAAGACCGTTTTGTGACGTTTTGGTGGGCGGAGCTTAGCCTGGAGGCAAAGCGGAGGCTAGAAGCTATGTTATCAAGTGGCAGCTAATAATTTCTGGTGGCATTTTAGTAAATGGAGGGATCCGGCTCCAATTTAGCCCTGGTGACGTCACTGATTACGTAGGCCATGAAAGGGTGTATGGGGCCAAAATAGTCCAGATTGGGCCCAAACATGTGGTGTTTCCATAAGAATGCAGCAACATGATGGATTTCAAACTGGTTTAGAGCCGCTAAAAATGCTCGGCTTTAAGTAGAAATATCTAAAACACAGCCGAAACAAAGACCAGGTGCAGTTAAATAAAACATTTGATTGCAGCTGACAGGTCTTTTATTTTAAAAAAGCTTGCAACCCTAACCCTAACAGCATCACTTCTTTTAACTGCAGCTTTGTGACGTTTGTTGACTGTTGGTCTTTCTGCACTCGGAAAAACTTTGCACATAATTACAAACAGAATAGGGGTCAGAATGTGGGAGCAAATCTAGGAAAGTCTCTTTAATGTGAACACTGTTGTGGAAAAGCATCTTGGGATCGGTGCAGGATAACGGCCATGATGGAGGCTGAGGTCATGACCCACATGCCCTGGTATCAATAACAACGGGACAAATTGCAGCTAAAATCATCAGAATGATGTTAAAAAGATTTTTTCTGCTATAGAAGATACCGACTATTCATTTGTGTAAAAAACCAATTAATCATATTAATATTTGTTGAGGAGGATGAAACATCTATTCTAACATCTGAATAAAATGTTTGTGTTTAGACACGTGGAGAAAAGCCAGGAGAAAACCAGTATCATCCCCCTCTGCTCCCAGTCTGTCTTTCTCTCTGTGACTCACTGCTGTCGCTCCTCACTCTTCCTCAGGGATGAAGATAGCAGAAGCAGCTCAAAATTCATTCACCTCAAAATAAGAGGAATTTTTTCTTCCAGATATGGAAAAGCCAAATAAAAAGTTTTAATTAACAGGCTGCAAAAAAGCAACAACAATGTCACAAGAGTGAGGTCTGAAATTAAGAAGACTTTAGCCCTTTTACACATTGGTCATTTTTCATTTAATCAAAATGATGCACCGTTTTAAATCATTTAAAATCATCGCACATTTACACAAACCACATCTTTTTCCAAGAGTTTAATAAGCATGTTTACATCTGGTGGAAGCAGATTCTCATTTAAGAAACCAGGTCAACAGCAGTCGCGTTACTAAACAACCGGGTGGGATTTTTCCTGTAGCTGCAGATTTGAATAAAAACTGCTTCCAACTAGCAGACACCCTCCTGGAGGTTACAAACCCCTCCAGCATCTTCACTTCTCCTTCCAGCTAATTATTCCAGGCTGAAGAAGTCATGGAGCTGAAGCAGGTGGTCGGATCACCACCTGTCATTAAAACCTGAAACTGCCTTGTAAAACTATGTAACAGCTCAGTACTACATAGAAGAACTTACACAATGGCACTCAGATTTAAATGAGAAAACAGTCGGTATGGAGACAAGCAGCACATAGAGGCTGAGACAGGAGGCTTACGCCTAAGGCTGATCATCCCTGCATGCCGTTTGGATCTAATCCAACATCCAAGCCAGCCCCTCTCACCTTTCTCTGCTCACCCTTTTCCTTCTGTTTCCCTCTGGTAACGTCACACTTTAATATTTCATATCCCAACCTTTCCCCCGTTAATCTGATTGTTTTCAGTCCTGCTCAGAGGGAGATCTTTTCACTCTGGAGAGCCGTGGCCGGTCTGATCAGTCTCCTCGATGATAAAACATTTATAAAAATGTCAACAGAAGTATGTGCTGTGGTTCAGTTGCCAAAACAGAGACTTGAGATACCGACTGCTGAGTCTAGAGCTGCAGGAACATCATGTCTCCACTTATTGATGCATCTTGTGAAAACATGTTTTGTCATGTGGCTGCTGCTGAGTTCGAGTTTTTTAAGTCTGGGATGTAAACAGCACCAACAAATACAAGGCAAACTAATGAAAATGTATTCCTAAAAACATCACTCATTTTTTTCTTTCTTAGAAACTGTTGGAAAAAGATGTTCTGTCCATCAACGTGAACTTCTCTCAGTACTTCTGTCTACTTATTTCCTTTATTCTGGAGTCCATGTGAAGCGCTCTCTGTGCTTTTAAAGTGACCAACAAACCCAAGTGGAAACCCAGGGCAGGAGCTGCATCTGACCCCACTCAGCTTAAAAAAGGGGGCGATATCAGCAGAGGGAAGTGGAAGGATCTTTATTTGCACCAGCACCAAGGACCAGGACGGTGGACTTCCACCCCACACACAGGTGATCGCCATCCTTACTCTCCCTTTCCTCTCCAAAGAGGAGCCATGTGAAGCAGAGAGGAGGGAAAAGTTCAAATTCTGAACATTACTCTCCGTCTTCAGCTACTGTGATGTCACTTTTAGTTTTACTTTGTCAGAAAATACTAGAACGTGGCAACCCACCGTGTTGCTGTGGAGTAACACGACTTCCAGACTATTTGTGACCATTATATGTTAAATAATGCAGCTCTGCTGAAGATGTTTTAACATCTGAGAAGTCTCTGGCTTTTAGTTTGGTTCGTATGACTTCATGGCCAAGAAATTAATGGAGTAGAGAAAATGTGATTTAAAGTGATTATACTGCTTATATTTAGCTTAGATAAACTAAATCTAAAGATAAATTCATCAGTACAACTGGCATCTATATTAATGCATGCTCCATTAAAAAGGAAAAAACTTACAAATCATTTATTATAACAAATAAAAAAAGTACAAGTCCATTTTCCATTTAATACAGTAATATTGAAAAATATAAAAATATTGATGACAATGCAAAGCAGTGAGTTTGTTCTGGTTTTCTTTTTTATGGGATTTACCGACATGAACAGAAAAGACAGAACATCACATACTTGAACTTACTGAGTTTTAACTGCCGACACTTGAGAATAAAATAAAGAAAATAAACTTGATCAATAGAATTCTGGTTGTAATTTGTTTGCTTCTCCGATGAGCCGTTAACTGAAAATAGCTGCAGCTCGCTCCTCTGCTGCAGGGTGAAAATATTCCAATCAAAACAAGAGAAATAAAGACTCCTCTTCCTTCTGTGCTTGGGCGGCTCTTTGGAGCTGAATTTTTAAAAGTACCACCAAGTCCGTTTCTTCTGCTAATTACAGGATTAAATGTGTGGAAAAGCTCATGTTGACTCTTCTTATGAAGCAAATCCCTACGGGATAACTTTCCTCCTTTCATGTGGACAAGGTCAGGAAAAGATGGCTGCTTGTGTGTTTCCACAGAACAAGCAGCAGCTCAGTGTGTTAGAACTTAAAGAAAAAAAGGATGACGGTGCTTGTTCAACTTTTTCTGTGTCGATATCTTTATCAGCGCCCCCCCCAGGGTTGCCCCTCTGTTCCGCCTCACGTCCGTCTCTGATTGGCTGTTGATGAATAACGAGAGTGGAGTTTCCCAGAGTGCACTGCAGCACGGCTGAGCGTGTGCAGCTGGCGTGACGTTTCCGCCATATTGAATTCATCAAAGAGGAGCAGAAATCAATCAACGCGTGTGAGAGAAAACCAGTTCTGGTTTCACGATGGGGATACACATCTGACTACAGACCGACTCGTATGGACTTCCTGTCAACGTGGGGACAGAAACTTTAAATAAATAAAAAATCCAACTTCACAGACAAAAACTTTAAAAGGTTTTAAGGAAGTTTTCTTTTAAGGATGTTGAAGATATTAAACATGATGGAATCAGGTGACACAAGCCGGTGATACAACCAGGTGATAAAGTGCTGAATCGGCAGAAATCTTATTGCAAACCAGGGATCAGCATCTCTACGTCCTGCAGGTTTTTGATGTTTCCCTGCTGCAACACCTGATTCAAATCAAATGATTCTCCAACAGCTTTACAAGTTCTGCACAAGCCTCTTAAATCCTATGATTTTAAACCAGGGGAACATGTAAAACCTGCAGGACACTGGCCCAAGTGGTGCGGAGTTGGTGAAATATTTGACTACCCGACTGATCAGTCAGGTGAGTTGAATGGAAACCTGGGGGCCGTATAATGTGAGGATCTGACAGAGCTGAAAATCCGGTATGTAGCAGGTTAACGGGCTTCTGGTGTGACCCAGGGTTTAGTAGACGGCCCACTCCCGTCTCCTGTACACAGATCACATCTTAGATCAGTTTTTCATATGTGGGCTACATCAGGTTTGAAATATTTTTTCCACAGATTTCTTAGTGTCTTCATTTATGTTATTGTTTATTTCCTAGGCCAACCTTTTTTGCTGGGCCCCCTTTTCATTAACAATAATGTCAAGCCCCCCTCCCCCCCCCCATATGCACCCCAAAGCTATAAGAAAAAGGTAAAAGAAACGTGCCATGAAATATTCTTTAGTTTATTGGCTGCTTCTTCATTAACTACAGTGAAAACCATGTCAGTGGCAGAAGGAACCATCGTTTAATCTGCGATAGTGTGAAACTTTTAAAACCAGCAAACTACTTCAGGTGAGCTCAGCAGACGTTGCTTTAGCAAAACAACTCTGGTAGATATGATAGGCGAGTAGTTTATTTCTAAAGTAATCAACAGTTTTTTCTATGTGTTCAGGATGACGAGTCCCCAAGCAGCGTTATTACTTGTTTGGCTTCATACCGTCAGATGCTGATATTTTGAGACATACAACACGTTGTCTGTCTTCATTTCCCACCACTGATCATTACCATTACTTGAGCATTACCTGGTCAGGCCTTGGGACGCAAGACATGTCTCATCATATTTTCTCTTGGTTTTTTGGGTACTTGAAATCTCTGTTCTTGATTCATCAAGGGAAAAAAGGATGGAGGTGATATGCATTTGTTTCTTTTTTCTTTAAGTTTCTTATGATTCTCAAATTGTTGTGTCCCACCATCCCAAAGCTTTCTAGGATTGCTGACTTATTTTTTCACGCCTAGGTGAATAATGTATGTATGTGGATGGTAAGGGCTTTTTTTTTAATCAGATGACATGATGGAATGTCTCATATTAAACCAAACAGGATGACGAATTCCTCCAACCAGAATCCAGTGAGGACCTCGGATACTTGAGCTGAACATCTCAGCTTGAAGACTTTTCTGTCAGGGCTGCAGGACGAGAGGTGGAGGAAACGTCTCGTCTGGGATTTTAAAAGTAATTTTATAAACTTTAATGAACATGAACATATGTTGCCATTTGAACAAGCTTTTCCTCATTGTTTATAGAATTAATTTTGGCTCAACAAACTGAATCTAAGTCGCACATTCATTGCTTTACGTCTTTAATTTCTTTCTGTAATTCACTATGTAGTGTCAAAAATAATAATTGCCATATAAATTAAGGCTCATTATCATTCTGACAGTAGGTTTTGCTATCTGGGTGTGCAAAAATTGCCTTTGGACATCAGTGATGATTAAATTCTTCCGATTTCTGTGATCTCTGTCAGCATTGCCCTCAGGCGGAGTGTCAATCTCTGGCTGAGAAATTCTTTATGATTAATTACCCACAACCCAACTGTACGTACACCACTGCTGTACCCAGAGGAAATGACTCTGTGAAGTGACATGTAGCTGGAACAGAACCATAACAGCTAACGCACTTAGGGGTATAATGCACATACATAAAACATAGATAAAAACTATCCTTTCCCAGAATGTAATTACAAACAGCAGCTGAAGGAAATCACGTGATGGATGCAGACTCCTCTATTCCCAGCTGACATCACCTGGACTTTATGTTATTTGAAGAGAAATGTGGTTGCGCAGGATCCCTGGAAGAACAAAAGAAAGCCAGTTCCCTTCTTCAGCGTTTTCATTTTTAAACAGGTAAACATTACGAAAAATGCTAGATTTCTACATTAGGAGCGAATGTTGTAGCGAGTGTTTGAAACCCAAACATGACATTTTCCTAAACCTAACCAACTAGTTTTTATGTATAAAGCCAATCAGGACATTCTGTTTGCTAAATTACAACAAAGGAAGTCCTACTGAAAGTAAGAGGAACATCATCTTCAGAAAATCTTCCTCTCAACAATAACGCAGATTTTATTTGGTCTCCAACCCATTAAGCTTAATCTCATGAAAGTTTCATCAGCTGATGTGTCCTCACCGTCTCAAAGTCCCGTATGGCCTCCATAAAGTTTGCAGCCCTGACAGCTGCAACGTACATGACAACCAGTTGAGGGGTGGACTTCAGATGTGGCTGCCAGTTTCCACAACAAGCTCCGAGCTGGCTGTAGTTCATGGAGGAGGAAAATGTTTAACCCTTAAAACCGCATTAGATCGCCAAGCGCTATCGCTTATATCAGGGTTATCCAATTCGGTACTAGGAGGGCCGCAATCCAGCAGGTTTACCATGTATCCCTGCTTCAACACACCTGCATCAAATTAAATGGATCTAACAGCCAATCAAGTTCTGCACAATGACTCATTAATTTGAGTTAAATGAGCTCATCTTCTACATGGATTTTTTTAAATAAAATAAATAAATAAAACAAACCAAAAATAGGAAAAAATTGTTTTGAGTGTTTAGGGTTACACTAAGTTTTTAAAGGTAAAATCTTTTTTGTAAATAAATTTTACTAAGTAAAGTTATCTCTACCAATGCAAACCGGCAGAAAGATGGAGTAGGTTGGAGACGGTGGACGCGTTGATGAGTAACAGCAGGGTGGAAGATGATGCTGTCTGAACACAGTGGGAACATTAAAAAGAGCCACCATCTAGAAACAGTTTCCACATGCTCCTCAACCACAGCCAAATCCCAGCCAAACACACTGCTAACGTTTTCCAGTGGAAACAGCAAACTGCACTTTGTCCAATATCTTTTAGGGCCTGTTAAATGGGTTTTATCAATATATAAATATCCTGAAACAGATGTACAGTAATCCTCTCCTGTGAATAAATAAAAATCTTTGTTTTTGCCAATAAAACAAACAACAAAGATGAGCAGGTAAGTTTCATCTGGATAGAAAAAGGAGGCGACTCGAAGAGCTTCTTTAATCATCATCACGGCCGACTGACAGTCCAGATGGCTCTGCACAGACTCAAGCAGTCCGCCAAACCAAAAAGCTCATCTGCTCCTCCAATCCCTCAGAAATGAGTCTCTAATCTGAATAAATGGGCTCCTGCTCGGCTCACACTTATAATGGCTTTGCTCATCACACGAGGCGAGGAAGAGGGGATGAAGATGAAGAGGGGAAAAATGGGGACAATGAATGTTTGGGGGGAGATGCATGGCGTGTGCATGGTTTGGTGAAGTGAAGCAGAAGCTGTTTTCGTTTTTCTTTTCATTCAGCTCGTGTCAACAAGCCACGCTGCTAAGCTAGCTTAGCTTTTCAAATACGTTTTAATCCAAGATGAAGTTTACCCAGAACATCTACACGTTTAAAAAAAACTGGCATTTTGGCTCCATAATAAATAAAATGGATGAAAGGACACAGAGCAACAGAAGTTAGAGAAGGAAATAAAAACAAGCTTCTGGATCAATGAGGTGGCTGATGAAGTCCAGGTACTGCAGAGCCTGGTTTAACAAAGTGAATCTGCCCTCTGATGGATGATTAAGTTGGAATGGAAAACCAATACAAGTCGGAAAGTGATGAAGAATCAGTCAGAAAAGCAGAAAACGACCTGTTATTGAAGCCACACCAGTGTTTTCCACAATCTGTTCACTTAAAGAGGCAGAAATCTGCTCTCGGCTTTCGGTCTACTTCCAGCTGAAGAGCAGAACATTCTGGATATCTTGGATCTCAAGATAGTAAATTCTACATGTGGGAGACCACTGAAATTTCAAGGAATTCCAGCTGGAGTCACACTTTATTTCCGAGTGAAGATTATTCGTTATTCTAAACAAAAAGAGACAAAAACTCAGAACCAGGTTTAAATAGTTTGTGTGTGTTTGTAGTTTTGTGGGGATCTGCCTGAACGAGGCGTTCTGAGTGAAGAGAGGCTGTAGAGACGAGCTCACGCTGCATTAACCTGCTCGTGTTTATACACGATGCTGAAACAGACATGACGGACGCTGCAGTTACTTCTACTCTAAGGCTCATGCTCAGTTCAGCTTCGACAAGCAGCTGATAAAGTAACTGATGTCAGGAGTTTTGGGTCAGATTATAGATCGATTTAACACCCAATCGGTCCTCAGGTCGACGATTCTGAAAGTTTCAGACAAACTGGTAAACTGTTTAAAAGTTTATGTGAAGGTAAGCTACTTTTGTCCAAAGCACTTTACATCACATTCACCCACTGATGGCGGTAGCTGCCATGCAAGGCGCTCAGACACGACCCATCAGGAGCCTTCCAGTACCAAGCGTTCTCTTCATGGGGACCTCCTTCCAGTTCCGGGTCGTCCTCTTCATCAGGACCTCCTTCTAGTACCGGGTCGTTCTCTTCATGGGGACCTCCTTCCAGTTCCGGGTCGTCCTCTTCATCGGGACCGCCTTCTAGTACCGGGTCGTCCTCTTCATCGGGACCGCCTTCTAGTACCGGG
>JBAMHW010000024.1:1446685-1457175 GCA_037177495.1 Rhadinocentrus ornatus | reverse complement strand
GTCCTACAGGCACGTGGAGGCCACACACACTACTGAGCCTCATTTTCACTTGTTTTAAGGACATTACATCAAAGCTGAATTAGCCTGTAGTGTGTTTTTCCACTTTCATTTGGAGTCTGACTCCTAATCCAGACCTCCATGGTTAATAAATTTTATTTCCATTGATAATTTTTGTTAGATTTTTTTTGTCAGCACATTCAACTATGTAAAGAACAAAGTGTTTAATAAGAATAGTTAATTTTTTCAGATCTAGGATGTTATTTTAGTCTTCCCTTTATTTTTTTGAGCAGTGTTTTAAAAAAATGTATGCAGCTTGTTTAATCAGAAACAAAGACGGAGATTTCTTTAACCACAAAAGAAGCACAAGTGGTTGTGTGGATGCACGGCACACAAAGAGACAAACAATGCTGCTGTCCATGGTGCTGAACGAAATACAATGGATCGTCGTTTGGAAGATTTTTTGGGCTCCCTCTTAAAGTATCAGCTGAACGTATTTAGGGGAGCTCCTCTGCCTTTCAGGCGAACCCTGATCAGACCCCTCTGTGTGGAACCGGCTCTCGGTTTGGCTTCAGGAAGCAGAACCCTCTCTACCTTCAGATCATCTTCCATCTTTCCTTCCTGATAAATCTTATAGCAGGTCTGGCTAGGTGACCCTAATCCATCCTTTAGTCCTGCTGCTAGAGGCCGAGGATTGAATCAAGGAAAAGATGTGATCTGATCCGTTGGTTTCCATAGCTAGGTCATCATTTTAGGAACTGGTTTATATGAACACAGTTATAAACTGGACAGATGTGGATCATTTAATGATTACTTTTAACTAGATTTAAAATTAATTCGTTTTCATCTTTGTGCTAAAGCTAAATTGAACACATCCTGTGTTAAAGTATTGTCATCTCCAAAAGAAGTTGGAGAACATCTGGAACATCCTCATGCTGCTCTTCCTCTGTCCTAATGTCAGTTTTTCGTCTTGGGTTTATGCTCGGTAGCTCGTATCAGGCATGCTGACTCAGCAGTTTTTCAGGTTTCACATTAATTACTGCAGGCCCTGCAGCACTCACACTACCGGCACACACACAAACACACACACACAACTATCTCTGTGTGTTCAGATGTCTGAGCAGACAAAACCAGACACACTTCTGGACGGACATGTGAAAATCTAGTTGCAGCCCTGTATGAGGTGTTTCTGGAGAGGATCCCTGACATCTACGGCTTCATTAGCAGTTGCTGGTATTTGTGGTTTAACTCCGGGTCAGCCATTGTGACGTGTGCATGTCGAATACTTCCTGCTTAGTTGTTTGCAGCATGTGTTTACAGATCAGACCGTTATTGATCTGCTATCTGTCACTGTTGAGACAACATAGGAGCAAATTTCCTTAACTGCTTGAATACATCCTGAAAGAGTAAAGGCCTGCTCAGAGAGGAAAAGATCCGCTTCTACAGCGACACAGGACTGGTTGAAGTCTAGTTTCCAAGTCAGCACCCGACCCACCTCATCACCTCCTTCATCAGTGTTTTAACACTTCAAACCTCAGAAGAGTTGACTCCACACAGCAGCATCCACTAATGTGTGGTTCTTGTTCCGTTTACTCTGGTCATGCATAAAGCCCATCTCAACAAAGTCATGCACACACAGTCTTCTTCCTCCACTCCCTCCTCTTCCCCACTGCTCAAACATTCATACTCTGAGAGGACTCTAGTAGTATTTTGCCTCTGGCAGCATAGAGCTGCTTAATGGCTAAATGACTTCCAGGAAAAGATAAAAGCCACCAAGAGAAGCCTGCTGGTCATTTTCTTATCACTCGCGGAGGGAAAATGAAAGAATTCTGTATTTATATGACTTCATAAGAAAATGAACCTTTATGGACTGGACCTTTGTGGAATACAGTCTACAAGATGTCTGCAGACACCAGGAAGCAGCAATGCTAACATGTAGCATAGCAACATAACTCAAGCATCGGGTTCCCAACCAAACACAGAACAGGTTTAAGAGGAATCTGGGTTTTTGGTGTAAACACTTCCAAACTGTTTTCATTCTTTTTACACCAGTGTCTTGTTAATGCAATTTTTCAAGCGATCTGGCTGCAACATCATTTCTGAACCTCCCTGGTCTTCTTCATTACAGCTGCCAGAAGCCAAACTTACCAGCCAAAACCGCTCCGATGTCTGATCACAGCCCACATCTATGGTATGAGGCAGCTGATGTAAGCCTGGGTAAGAGGTGAAACTTCTCTGTGAGTGAGCCTGATCAGAAACACTGTAACAGCAACTCTGAGCAGAGCAGGGTGAGAAGCTCAGCTCTTTAAAAGCAGCATTCCTGTTTGAAAGTGTTAAAGCTTCTCCAAGCCAGTCATGAATTATTTAAACATGCTTTTGGAGGATTGGGTTACTTTGTACGGCTGGTATTTAAAGAGGATCTGAACCTGACAGTGTCTGCTGATATTCATCAGAACATGGAAGATAAATTTGTTCCAGACTGACTGAGCCATTCAAACTGCTGGATGTTTAATCTGTGAAATCTTCTGACCTGAATATTGAGCTTGCACAGTTTTATGCCTCTTCAGCAAACTGGCAGTCAGCTGAACCACCTGCTCGTACCTGTCAATGATAAGAAACGCCTTCAGTTAACCAGTTGACTGATGAGTCAGTTACTACTTACGATGTAGGAAACACAATCTCTTACGGAGATGGGGTAGGAAGCTCGGTCGCTGCTCCTTCACATCCAGAGGAGCCAGATGAGATGGAACGGGGCCTCATTTATAAAAAGATGACTACAGGTAGTTGTCCTGCGCCCCACGACTATTTCCATTCATAAATCAGAATCAACTCTAAAGTTGGAGCACGTGAGGGAGCGCCTTGCCCCGCCCACATGGTGGCTATAAAAGATCAGGTGAACATCTGTAACAAATATCCATCACATTATTTCCTTGATGGCTCAGGAGGGGAAAAGAGGAGAAAAGCGGATTTTTTTCAAAATATGAGACCAGATGGACCACGTTGAAAACCTAGAAAAGGTTTTATTTGGTGGGGACGGCCTGGTCATCATCAGGGTCAGAAAGGTAGAGGGCAGCAGGTGGAGATGCTGTCAACGCCGTGCCAGAGGGAAGACACGCCAGAGAGGAGGATGCGGCGTATATATTCCTTTGTTTTCATTCAGGTAGCAGTTTATTTAGTGTTACATAATATTTCCTTCTAGTTCCCGGGTGCTCCAGCTGGGTGAGCAGGACTGCAGCTGTGGTTGGAGAGGGTGAGGCCAGAGACTCCACCCAGCTCCGCAGCAGCCGTGTCCTCAGAGGACGTCCTGCAGGTGCAGAGGGACACCATCGCCGCTATTAACCAGGTGGACAAGGAGTTGCAGGAGATGACAGAAATTAAGACACTAAAAATGAATAAATAAAATCCACCTCTTGCGTGTTTCATAAGCGTTGCATCGCATCTAGACCTCCAGCCTGCATCACACTCCGACTTCTTCAGAAAGACGTTTGCAGACACCATAGCGTAGTGCGGTTCAGTTACTTTCATTAGCCGCCTGAAGTCTCGTTTGCAACAACGGAATCGGCGGTAAGATCTTCTGGTTCCGAGACCCTGGCGTAGACCCAGGACATGCTGGAAGAACTATGTCTCTCAACTGGCCTGGGAATGCCTGTGGATCCCCTCGGGCGAGCTAGAATAAGTGGCTAGAAGTGGCCGAGGAGAGGGAAGTCTAGACTTCCCTGCTTAAGCAGCTGCCACTGCAACCGGAACCAGAATTAGCAGAAGGAAATGGAATCATTATTATTATCATTATTAAAACTATTCAATATTTATCATATCTTTGAACTTAATATGCAGTGTAATTCTCTGAGCAATAGAGTAGTCTGCTTGTAGTTTCCATACTTTTGATTAGTTTTCCAAGCCGCTCGCTGCCCTGCATCTCGCTGAAAGACGTCTTTATTATACCGGATTCGTGCTTGGAAAGCAACTGTGCTTCCCAGGAGTGACATCCACATGAGTGAAAGTTTGAAAGTGAAGTGTGTTTGCAGACCTCAGGATGCCGCAACGCTCAGATAAAACGCCGGAGCCTGGAGCCGAAGCAGAAGGAGAGTTATGAGGACGTGAGCTGCCAGCCTGCTGGCAATATGACACTAACATCCCAATTTATAGGCACTGCTATTGGTGTGTGCGTGTATGCAACAACATACCAACAGATTTGACTGAGCTACAGACAACCTTGGATATCCTTTCCATCTCCACAGTAAACCCTCAAGGATGTAAATATCTCTGTGGATATATTTTATGTCCATATCTATAGTTATCCAGAGGACACTGGGTGTCAGATTCTGTCCTCAGTAGAAGTAAACACAGCATGTCATCTTAAAATCAGTGGCTACTGAACTGATGCTCATCATGCTGTTGAGGAGAATCATGATGTCCACGGGCCTCATTTAGAAACATTGCGTACCCACAAAATGGGGCCTAAAAGCGGTGTAGGTCACTTTCTATGCAAAGGTTGTGATTAATAAAAACAAACTATGGGAGAATGTGCACATCTGTAAACAAACTCAGAGCCTTGTCCACGAACATTTTGGAGACGGGGGAAACTGGCAGCACAGCTGGTGAGATGGAGAATTTAAGCCACATTCATCTTGTGCATTTAAGCATTCATTTCAGAAATGTAGACCCTCGTAATCATAAACACCAAGAACTGCAAATGTATAGATGGGTTCCTGGATGAAGCCATGCAGTCCATAAGAACTCGTTTAGGAGTTACAGCACAGTCTCCATACGTACATCTTCAAATTACATACCAATGGCACTTATTGGTACTTATCGGTCAGAGCCTCTCACCCGTGGGTTTTTGTTCCCACCGGTAGGAGGATGGGATAGTTTTATTTAAATTGTTTTTACCAGTATCAAAGCCTTTATTAAAGCCTTTTTAAAATGTTACATTTTAAGTCTTTGTCTCTAGACACAGATTGAGGCTAAATGTCTGCGTCTGTGCAGACACTGACAGGCAGATCACTAACCTCAAAGCAGACATACGTAAACTCTCAGGGACAAACTGAGGTCCAAGAACGAACTGCTGCTGCAGGAACCATAGCCTGCTGGACTTGGCCCACCAGCAACGCTCAATGCATACTGTCTGAATGAAGCTGGTTCTCCAGGGTACGGTGCCATGGGATCCGGACACCATGCCTCGGCCGTTGAGCCCAACACCAAACAGCCTGCTGTGGTCTGAAGTTATCTGCTGCAGGTAGAGGGCCTTGGACTACAGTGACCTTGTCCTCTCAAACCGCTTTGATGCCTTGTTAGCACCTCTGTCCAACGGGGGGTTAACCACTCCATCGCCTAGCTGTGATCCGGTAGCCACCAGGAGTGGGCACTCGGCGGCAAGCAACCAGCCACTATCTCCGTCCAAGCTCACACCAACGGAGAGTCCTGGTGCTCCCGATGGTAGTCATAAGCAAAACGTCAGTAGCTCCTGAGAGACACGGCGAGGAAACACTCCAGAACTCAACAATGCTCTGCCCAGGAACGTTCTACAGCGGGGACTGTAGCCACTGCGTTTTCCTCTGCACCCACTGGGGGGGATCTCCACCTCGAGGACCGCCGGCTCCTCTTTCGTGGATCTAAAATGAATGCCTGGTTTTATAATTCAGAATATTTTGTGGTTTTGGGAGCACATCCACTTTAAGTAAGGACCAGAGTTTTCTAAATGAGGCTCCAAATCATGAACCAAATAAACTTTTGTGCCATTTTATCTAGTTTCACAAACGGGTTAAATCTGTTAAAAAGCCACATGCTTTCATGGGGAAACCAGAAAACCACATATTTTCATCATATAGCAACAGTTTAATCGAGTGTAACTTTACTTACTGAATGTAGTATGTTAACCACTGATGTAGAGAACAGTTGTTCAAATTTATGAACTCAGACCTCTTAAGTAAAATATCTGAGCCTTGTTGTTTGGCTCGACCAATACAAGACATTTTATTATTTTAAAAAAAATCAATGTTGTCAGATTTCAGTTAGTGGGTCAGGACCACAAACAACACAGAGCTGAGGTTCAGTAAGTATCACCACCAAATAGATCAGCCTTTCCCAAACTGGGCTCGCAAGATCATTCCAGGGGTCGCCAGATGATTGTTAAAAAAATTAATTTATTTAAAAAATGTTAAAAAATAGCCTACATATATTAAAAAAAACACTTGATTTTTATTAGAGATGTCAAAATGAAAGCATTAATGCAAACAGATTAAGCTGTGAAATTAATGTGTTATTCTTTAACGTATTAACGCATGAACAAACATATTCATGCCATTTTAAATATCGATTATGGGCATGTAGGTGATTTGTTACAGTAGTGAACCGAATCCACCACAAAACACTTTATCCTCCTTATTTATAAATCTCCTGATAGTTTTCAAGCTTTACATTTAGAATTTATATTATTGAATGTCCAAAAACAAAGTTATTGTGGGAGATATTCAAAATCCAAATTTGGCCCAACTGGTAGAGAGAAGCAGATTTTTGGCATATGGGTGCCTTGTCACAGCTTTTAACAAAATCCACCAAAAAACACTTTATCCTCCTTATTTATGAAGATAACATGTTATCTTGGGTGTCATGGCTCACAAAGATTAGGAACCACTGCGTAGAGGACAGTCCTGTAACCAGCTGCAACATTAATCCTGCAGTTCACCACAGTTTATAACAAACGTGAAATTAAATAAAAACTGTTTTAATAATCCAAAGTTTAATCTACTAGTTCATTAAGATACTTTGTGTCTAAGGGTGGGAATAAATCTGAGATCAGTCTGAGAAGTGGAGTCCCTCAGGGATCCATTCCTGCACCACTGTTATTTAACTACTACATGTTTCCTTTTTGTCCAATCATACATGACAACAATAGCCATGTTTACATGAACACAGGTGTTCAGATTAAAAGCCTGATCAAAATAAAAATACTTCATGTAAACATATCAGTTGGAAGATACTGATTAAGGAGGGGGTTATGCCAACTTTTGCTCCACTCCGCATCCATGAAAGAACATTTTCCAACATCCAGGTAGAAATGATGCTTACTGTGCATGCTTGGAAACATGGTGGGACCAAAATAAAACTGGTCGGTGAGTGATACAAATACGCTGCTTGAGACTTTAAAAGAATTAAAGTACGCACAGTGGTATTTGTTTACATTGGAAATCTCAGTTTCTTCATCTGGTTCTTCTTTGGAAAGGTAAATATTTAGGTGTGTTAAGATGATTTATTCCAGTCAAATGTGATACATGTAAACATCATGAGGAATTGCCTGGTGTTGCCTGGATTCGGGTCTAAACTTGGGGAAAATGTTTGCAGCTACGATGCTACCCACAGAAGGAATAAACTTCCTGCAGTTTTTAAGGCGCTCCAACTGTATTCAGTCATAAAGTTAAACCGAAAACTGCTTTCTTGTGAGAGTCGTGATTTCACCCTTAATGCTGTTCAGCTTTTCATCAGTTAAATTTGTGCTTCTAAGCACAAAGAATAGAGTATTTCTATTCTCAATGGCAATTTTTTATATGAATTTATTTCTTGGCCTCTGGAAGCACTTTGAATTTTCTTATTTAGAAAAGGTGACGAGACAAGACAGCGGACTCTTCTTCCTGTGTGTCCACATTCCTTAGTTGCCTTCTTATGAGTGAATCCATTGAGTAAGATTTCTATTTTAATCTAGAAATAAAACAACAACAGGGTTCACAACTAACATTATATGCAAACTGCCCTGACAGGAGCACTGAAAACTGGAGCAGAAAACGCTGTTTAATATCTTCAGCAATGGCGATGATGATGATACTGTAGCAGAAAACAAAACAATGTGCCACAACCGGTAACTCAGACTGTGCAGAAATTCTGCAGCAGTGAGCTTCTTAGTTACTAACCTGCCACTGAGAATCCTCTGAAGTGAAAATCTTCAGGAACATTTCTTGAAAACTGTAAACTTTTGCTCCTGAGAGGCTCCGCAACCCAAGATTTAACTTTTATTTCTCCATTTCAACCAGTTAGCTGACGCTCGTTTCCAAAAGGGGAGAGCAGCAGCAGAGGATGCTCCAGCTCTACAGAGATCAGTTTCAGCAGCTTTTTCCCTGAGATGATCGCGTAAAGAAAGACCCAGTGGGAAGAGAAATAAAACATGAGATAAATGAGAGGTCGGAGGGAATTCTGAGAGACTGAGGGTAAACTAGAGTCAGTTGATGAGTAGGACAAACACATTAGGGAGGAGAAAGTGATTTGATGTGAGTACATTTTGCAGAGTTTTTAGTTTGTGATAAAAGTTAGAGGGAATATCTGAGGAATCGGAGCTGGAGCCTCTTCAGGCTGAGTGTGCAGATCAGATAACTGAAGTAAAGTCATAAATATAAATCCAGTGTTTTATGTTTGCAGAAAATGATAAAAACAAAGACAGCAGAGTTGCCAGAATCAACTGAAAAATACTCTTGAAAGGGAAGTTTCTGTGCAGTGACTGAATTAACTACAGAGAACCGGTTCTATGACAATGGTTACAAAAAGGAGTTTAATTGAGAAAGAACAGTAGGATCCAGATTTGGCTTTTTGCTTAGAGGCTGTACCGTAGCATGTTTTACAGCTACTGGATGTCTAAAGGCCCATTTATGCTTGACGCAAAAGACGGATACGCAGACGGACGGACGAGCAGATGAATGGTAAATTTCCTCCGTCTTCTGCGTCGGTTACATGCGCAATTGGGTCCGTTTTCAGGGGGCTTACTTATCTGTTGCTTGATGCAGAAGATGGAGCAATACCACTAGAAATCGCAGGCGGTGCTGAGCAGTATAGTTGACATGCAACCAGGAGTATCAGGAAGGAAAAAGGCAGAAGGAGAATGAAAATAAGCTGTTGAAACTGCGCAAGCTTTTGAAGAAATACTATATAGCTGTGCCAAATAGTGTCTGAAACTGATGTGAAATCTAAACATAGCACTGCCTGATAGCGACTCAACAACCAAGGCAATGCAAAAAACACATGAAAGTATGAGGATGGCGACATATGACAACGTTTAAAGCGTTGCTATTTACTTACGTAAGGGAGCATAAACGGGCCTTTAAGCCTCATTTATCCGCTACGTCAAACATGTATACAGAAGCAGCCTTCTGTCCATCGTTTTGCATCCTTTATGTACATATTGTGATCCATTTTCAGAGTTTGCAGATGCATACTAAACCATGGGGGGCAGTGTTTAGCAGTTGAGCTAAGGAAAAGAACAAGGAAGAAGAAGGTGCGCTTTTTTTAATGGCCACAGACCACCACCGTGTACTGTGCTGCCTCAGGTCTCTTTCTGAGAACGAAACAGGCGTCAGAACCCAGACCTGAGCTCTACACTGCCCTCTGGTGGATGTATTGTTTAACAACCGTGCCAACATACAGGAACGAGGATGGAGGGAACCTAGGTGCAAGTTCCATAAAGAACCATCTCTAGAACATCATTCAAAACATTTGATAAGAAACTATTTTTTACATTAGAAGAACATTGCAAAACACAGAACAATGGTGTCAACAACTAATCTAGAAATCAGAAATCCCTTCATTATTCGACTATTGTAACTGTAACTTGTCTCAATGAGAAGGACTTAATAACTACAGGAAGAAGAAGATGGACGAAATGCTCCATATCCACCTTTTGCAAAGGGCTTAGATGGACCTTTGGTCTCTTTTCAGTGGATCCCCCAGACTACATCCCGAAGTGTTCTTGGGCAAGCCGCTGAACCCCATGTTGCCTCCCGATGTGTCTATCGGGGTGGGAATGCGAGCTATAGGAGAACATAGAAGTCCTGTGAATGTGACACGTAGAGTAAAAGCTTTGTTTTATATACTTCACCGGTTACCGGTTGTAGAATCCATTTTAAAATATTGGTTCCTTCAGAGCTCTTCATGAAAAGGTTCCTCCTCATGATGTTGCTTCAGCCGAACACATCCTGTCACAGTCTGAGGTCTTTTCATCAGAATATTTTAACGGTTCCTCGCACTTGCTTTAAAACTCGAGAAGACGGATCTTTCCAGGCCGAGTTCCAGTAGCTCCCAGAATGTGAAATCCTGTGTGTTGAGTCCAAAGTTGTTAAAAGCTGCAGAAAAGTGAGAAGCTGATTGATTCTTTCCAACCTGAAACTAAACGCTAAATAAAACAAAAACAAGTGCCTTAAATGTCACTGACCGTTTTACAGTGGTCTGGACTCATAACAGATATGAATAACAGACAATTAGAAAGAAGATCATACCATAAAATCTCGTATAAAATCATTATTGAACTTTAGCAGATGGTAAATCACAGGACAGGAGGGTTTCAGTTCATTAAATGTCTGAAACACAAAGATAGAGGAGGAGTCAAAGCTGGGGGTTGGGGAAAAGACATGTAAATGTCTACTCTGGTTTTAATTCATTGAGGGCGCTGGTAGGCACAGTAGCACAAGGAAGAGCTGGGTTGGGTTGTGGTAGAACACCTCGCTATGGTAGGGCAA
>JBAMHW010000024.1:1396445-1408801 GCA_037177495.1 Rhadinocentrus ornatus | reverse complement strand
TATTATATTATATTATATTATATTATATTATATTATATTATATTATATTATATTATATTATATTTCTTTACCACCTAATTCATTACGGGTTGCTGGTAAGCTGGAGTCTATCCCAGGTACACCTGGACAGGTCACCAGTCCATCGTAGGGCCAACACAGAAGTGGACAAACAACCACTCACACACACTCCCTCCTAAGGAGAATTTAGAGTCACCAATTAACCTAACATCATGTCTTTGGACAGTGGGAGGAAGCTGGAGAACCCGGAGAGAACCCTTGCATGCACGGGGAGAACATGCAAACTCCACACTGAAAGGCCTCTGTCCCCTCAAGTTCGAAACCTCCCCACAGCTGAGGCTCAAACCAGCAACCTTCTTGCTGAGAGGCTGCGGTGTCTTGCTCAGGGACACCTCAACATGAGCTCAACAGGCTGAGGATCAAACCGGCAACCCTCCGGCTACAAGACAACCACTCTACCCACTGAGCGACGCTTATATTACATTATTATACATTTTCTCTCTGTTTTCAGAAGCCAGTGAAGACAAACGGCCGCCAGCCTTCAAGTTCCAGCTCCAACACTCCTGGTTCGATGGATAGCTCATCAACAGCCTTACAACAAGCTGCTGGAGAACCATTTCTTCCGAGTCATGCTCAGAGACATGGACATGAACAAACTAACAAAAAGCTTCTCCCCATAACTAAAATACGGAGCTATGCCAGTTAGGCAGTGTTATAGGTTACATTCAGATATATACACATTTCCAGCAGCATGGACATTTAATTTTGTTTTAAAGAACATGTTCCTAGTTGCTGTATGTCTACAGAAGACTGTTTAAATAAATGTTATTCTGCTGTTACCTTCAAACATTGTTTCTTGCACATTTATTACAGATAATTTGTAACAGGTAAGAAGGATCTACGAATGATTAGCAGCACGTTTATAAGTGATGAGCTGTTCACACTTTAGTTTGGGGGATGCAGGAAGATCTGAAACTTATTTATTAATATAGTTACACATCATCTAGAACAGGCTGACCTGGTGTGTGAGGGCTCACTAGTGAGGGTACAGACGGATTCTGAAACATTCTCTGACACATGCAGTATTTTACTGATACTGGTGCATCTGGTGTGATCTTCCATGGGACATAGAACCAGTTCACATAGTTGCATGTTGTGCTTCATAACACAGGCCCCCAACCCTGGTCCTCAAGGCAGGTCTTAGATGTCTCCTGCTGCAACACACCTGATTCAAATGAAATGGCTCTCTGACAAGCTGTCTGCTAATGAGACCTGCAGGATAGTGGGCCCTGAGGACTAGAGTTGGGGACCTCTGCTTTATAAAAGATCAGCTTTCAGCTAACAACTACACTTACACTACAGATACAAATAAATTGTGAATCATTAGTATTTTAATTATTAATTAATTATTATAACACAGCTGCTTTAAAATATCTGAAGGTTTTTAAAAAGTAAAAACCTAGTTTACAGTCACAAAGGTTTAAATTTGCTTCAGATGAAACTAGTAGAACAGCTTGCTGAACTTTCTTTATTAGCATGTTTTTGTTGTTTTCTTCCTGCAGAACGCAGGTGAAACAATGACTTGGCAGAGGAGGAGTTAAATGCAGAAGATCCCATCACTGCAGCGGTTATTCCCAGTTTAGCTCTGGGCGGTGTTAATCTCACACGACTTAATGCAACTATCTGCTTCCATCTGAACACTGTGTCGTGCCACTAATTGCTTAATCAATTTCAACGCTATTAAAGTGATATGAGGATAATTCAGGCAGAAACAATCCCCTCCAGCTAACGGGAAAGATAAAGAGAGTTCCAGAAACCTGAGTCTGAACCATAGCGGATTCATGTTGGATAAAACAAGAAGCAAAGAAAATATTTCAATGTGAAAATCAGAAAAATAACAGACAGAATGAAAAGTCTAATGAAAGAGGGATTCACTCAACAGGTTCGCTCATTTCAGATAATCAGAAACATCTAAGTTTCATGCGGAGGGTTCACAGATCTGATTTCCTCACTCAAACCAGATATTTTCCAGTTATGACATTAACAGATGGAACAGACTGAACTCATTCTGCATATTTCTTCCTCCAGCCGCCAGACTTCACTGAAATATGTGACGTTTTCCAGCTTTCTGAAGTTCTTTAAAGCTGCATTTCTGGGGATTTTCTGCTTTTTCTTTTTTTTCTCATTTCCCATCCAGTCCTTGTACCTGACCATTTTTAGGGCAACTTAACTGACCTATGAATCATTCAGGCAGAAATAAAGGCTCCTAACTCAAGAGATGATCCAGCCTGTCACAGAGACGCATCATTTAATCTGTGTAAGCCAGCAGAGATCAGACAGCCGGACAGCCGGACAGACAGAAAACAGGATTTCAGCAGCAACCAGGTGATTCCCAGAGAGCTGGCTTAGCTCGGCAAGGAGGCAGAAGAAGAAGGGTCGGGACAGCATCTGAAATCCAGCAAAGACCTGAACCAGGACCTGAAAGATGCATCTGGACCTTCAGCTGGTCCATCTACTGTTGGCCCAACCCTCATTAGAAATGGTCTCCATGGAAACACGAGTGTACTTATGTTGACCACTCAAAGCGCTTTACACTACATGTCACATTTACCCATTTACACACACACACACACACACACACACACTCATTCCCCGAAAGGCACGTCAGGAGGCAACGTGGGGTTAAGTGTCTTGCCCAAGGACACTTGGGCATGGAGTCAGGGGAAGCCTGGAATCAGTCTACCAACTGGTGGACGACCACTCTTCCTCCTGAGCTACAGTCACCCCAGGGAAACCGTAGCTGTCAAGAATCCATACATTCATTGTGTGTGTGTGTGTAATTTTACTTTGTGTTAATAATTGTGTGTTCATTTAAACACACATTTGCAACACAAAGTAACAGACTAAATGGTTGACAAGGTTTACGCATCATGTGTTCCCCATTCTCGCCATACGGTGTGAGATCATCTGGACAAGGAACGGAACAAATCCCGCATCCAAGGAAGAGCTTTGGAAAGTCCTTCAAGGATCCTGGAGAACTCTTTCTTATAACTACGCTGAGGATTGGTGGGAACAAGCTCGGATATTGGCAACTAATCACGTCCGAGGACAGTTATGATGTTCAGCAAAACTATTAATGAAAACATAAGCTACATAAACCACTGGAGGAAACTAATGATTAAACATTAGTATTAATCTTAAAAAGTCTGTTAGTCTGTGTGTGTCAATCTGGGAAATCTATGGAAAAATAATGCATTATTTGTTACCAACTTTACCAGTAATCAATAGAATTGATAAAACAGAGCAACATCCTTGTGTTGTGGTGTGAAATCCAGTTAGAAAATGAGTCCAGGCTGAAAGGGGTCAGTGCAACCTTCCTCTGCTCTGGCCCACATGTGCGCCTCCAGTCTGGCCAGATTCTGGTCCCTGATGGAAATCAGCTCAAGTAAAGGCCTCAGTCTGTTTAACAACAGCTAGCATGATGCTGACTGAGGTCAGGGCCAAGACCAGATATTTTAGCTGGCCCTAATTTTCTGGTTAACAGAATACAGATATGCACGGCAGCCAACACCACAAGCCGTGTTTGTGTTGCTTACCTTTTATATCGAGACAATGAAGAAGGGAGGGGGAGGATGGACAGCCAGCACAGCCGGACAGCACCGAGAAAAGAGAAGGAGAGACATTTGTTAGAATATGAGTGAGTTGGAGCACGTCTGAAATCTGAATGAGAGGTTTGATGCTGCAGGAAAATCATCAGCAACCAGCAGGTAAAAACACGTCATAACTCAGCGTCTGGGGACGCACATCAGGGCAGCCGAGCCGCATCCATCACAACACCTCCGTTTACTCAGCAGAAATGCAGCCAAACAAGCTTCAGACAGATGAGAGCAGCGCAGCGTGTTATTGGACGGATGATGCAGCACAATCCACCAAACCTGCAGCTGAACGTTAAAGCGTGCAGCCCCTCTCGGCTCGGTGTGGGGTCCTGCTGTTCCTGCTGCATGGCTGCATCCACGGCCGTCTCCAGCATCCCTGAAGCTAATTCCAACAATTGTTCAGGTTGCTGAACAAGGCCACTCTGACTCAGAGGTTTCAGAGGTACAGACGAAATCACGGCGGAAAAAAATATCCCTGACAGTTTATGGAAACTGAAATATGGCTGGTTCCAGCCTCTAGATGCCAATAGTAATCAGCCCGAGTGTGACCATATGGCATCTGCTAATGTGGAAGTTAAAATGTGAGGGGTCTGATGAGGCGGCCCGTTTGTACAGCTAATGTTATGGCTGTCATCATCATTTCACTCGGGGGAGATTCAGGGCACCGGGAGGATGGCGAGGGGATGAGGCGCAGAGGCTCAGCCAGTGGCTGCAGCAAAGGCAAACACAACAAACAAGCTCTGCATCCAAGGTGCCACCATTCATCATGCGGAAAACCATGAAAATAAAACTGAAACATCAAGATGAAGATTCACGTGGAGGTTTTATTCCTGATTGTTTTTTTAAAGGAGACGTTGAAAATTTTCAGCCTGGTGAAGTTTGTCAACAGCAAATTGCTTTAAAATGTTTAGAAGGTTTCCTAGTTTGGGGAGAAAAAGGCAACAAAACAAGAATCCTGGCTGTGGAGTTGGGTTCTCCTCAGACTTGTAAAACTTGTGTGGGATATAAAGACAAAATCTACAGGAAAAAAAAGAAAAGAAAAGAAAATGGCTGAGAATATACGTGTTTTTATCTTGTTCAAAAAATGTGAAAAATGTCACAATAGGAATGTTGCTTAATAAATTAAAGTGTAGCATCTGAGTTTAATATTCTTCTATAACACTTAAATGGTCAGTGAGATTGTGTTTTTTTCATTACTGGCTAAACTAAAGTGAACTAATTTACCAACTCAGGCTACATTTTTTACATAATCATGGAATAATATGATGGTTTTTAGAGACCTAAGACAGAAATCAGCACAAAACATGGAACATTTAACTTATGATGAATAGAAGTTAGTAAATCAGTATGAGATCTGATACGTTTTAGATGTTTTAAAGTCAAAACATGTCAGAAATCTACTTTCTGTAGTTAGTTCATTTTATGTCATTGTAAAGGTTTTAACAGAAGATCATTTTCACCATTTAGGTCACTAAAAAAGCCACGAAGAGCGGATCAAACTGCTTCAGCGACACTAGCTGCTGCTGTGTTCGTTTCTCTTCATGGTTTTACAGTTTTTCTTCTCACAGGAGCCCCTATAGATGGTCTGCTGCGGTCTCTAGAAGCCTTTAGGAAATTTCTTGGTTCTTTCCAGGTGCTGCAGCTGTTTAGTTTCTCTGTCTAGCTCTGATTGCAGCTGTTATGGTTTGTTTTCTACCTTTTCTCTTCCTATTTCTTGTCTATCACCTTTTTCCCTTTGCTGTTTCTCCAGTCCGGTCCAGCAGTTATAAGCAAAAACATGTTTTAACATAATAATAAAAGATAAAATTTAAGACTCAAGGGGAGCCCCAGAAGGTTTCTCTTGGCGGAGTAAATTAGTTTAGCACAACGCGCAGCCAGACCAACATGCTGGACAGACTCACCAACCACCATCTGCTAGTTTTTATTACTGAGTTTACTTTTAAGTAAAATACATAAAAACAGAAACTCCAGACTAGTCAACGCGACACCCAGGGTTCGGATTACAGGGGAGCTAAGGGGAGCTTGGCTCCCCCAAAGGCAGAGGAGCTCCCCTAAAGACAGCTGATATTTTAAGGGGGAGCCCTAAAAATCGGCCGAACGACGCAGATGATCGTTTCGTGTCCTTCAGCACCATGGACAGCAGCAGTGTTTGTCTGCTGTGTGCTGGGAGCGTCCACACAACCACCTGATGTGCTTCTTTCTGTGGTTAAAGACCTCTCTGTTCCTGTTTCTGTTTAAACAAGCTGCATAAAGTAGTAGCAGTGTTGTTTTTTATAGCTACGTGCACATTACATGCATGTGTGAAAATAAGGCTCCCCGAAAGCCCCAGTGTAATCCAAGCCCTGATGACATCCAATACTGCTTTAAATGTTCACATTGATCTGTAAGCAGGTTCTCCAGGTATTTCTGAGTTCATTGATGACGACCAGATCAGACAGCGGCCACACGCAGTGCGGCTTCCAGCTCGTCCCCCCAGACGCATTCATCTCCAGGTATCTGATGAGCATGTTATGCAGCCACACCACAGTGACCCGTGTAAGCAGAGTTGATATAATAACCATCATTTGTCAAAGCTAATGATTTCTGCTTGTCACTGTCTCAGCTGCTGTCACGTTAATAGATGGCCTTGGCCGCTCGGCTGGTGACACCAAAGGTTACGCTGCTGTTTGCTGGTTAATAATGAGAGCTGACGGCGCTGCTGATGGCCGACCAGCGAGCTGTGTTCGTCCACTGCCGCCATCTGCTTCCTCCGGACGGACTGCAGTCTGGATTTAAACGGATCATCGGGAAGATCCTTTCAAGACCCTGGTGTTGACAGGCTACCCTCATCCTGTTCTTTACGTCATTAGCTGTTACATCCACACCGCCGGCCTGAAGAGGTCTTCCTCTCTGTGTTTTTTGTTTTCTGATGAGGATAAAACTCACACATTTCCTCTATTTTCAGGATATAAATCACAACTTGAGGGGATGACCGCCCACCTAACGCGGCACACTAAGGTGAATCTGAAGAAAAGCCTGTTTAAGAGTTATACAAGAACACAAAACGAGTGGAAACAATGATTCATCTTCTCTGCAGGGGGCGTGTGTCATTGTTTGTTTAGGGTTCAATAATTCAGGTGAGCATCTCCACGGACGCCTGGCTTCTTTGAGCGAAGTCTGAGGCTGGATTCACAGAGAGCTCAGCAGAGCTTTAACTTTAATGGCTGCAAATACCTCAGAAGAGAAGCTTGTCACATGTAGCCGCTCGGCTGTTTGACTCGTCAGCCTCCTGCCTGCTCCGATGCTTCTGCACATCAGTGTGAGATAAGCTCAGAGCAGAGACTGAGTCACTTTGCAAACACAAAACCGGCAACAGTGACATTAGCTGGAGCACAAATCAACTTTCTGAACGCTGCTGGAGAAATAAATCTGACGGCTCTTCATTTTCTGCTCCTCTTAGGGCAGCAAAGTGCATGTTAGACAACTACTGACATTTTTACAAGTGCCTAACGCTCTGCAGTGATGACTTATCACATCTATTAAATAAAGTTTGACACTTGGGTCTGGAGAGCAGTGTTACTTTGCTACCAGGGTTCAGCAGGCAAGAAAGGGAGAACCATTTGGTGCAAGCTAATAACATTTCAGTCTTATATAAGTAATAAAACAATGGAGTTATAATGTCCAGCATGTCCCAAGTGTCCTACGATTCTCCATCTCACAAACAGCTGAGAGATCAGTGACCTATCTGCAGCAGGAGATAGCTGCGATAATCCTGCCTCCTGACCCATTTCAGCTGATATGATTTGTTTCTTGCTTACATGATGTCCCTGCTGAAAAAGCAAGAGGCACCAAGAGTGGTTGTGTGTTTGGTCAGTCACAGAAAGAAAAGAAAGGAGGACATCAGAAGTTGTTTTAAGTGAGTCAACACCAAAGTTTAACTCGCAAAGAATTGATTTTCTCAGCCGCAGTCATTAATAATGGTGATAATAACAGTCACAAATCAAAAAAATGAAAAATTTGGTTGTTTTGTCAGGGGACACAATCAAAGCTGACAGGTAGGTCAGAGAGAGGAAGAGATGCTGAGGAAGGAGGGGAGGACGGAGGAGAGGAGAAAGCCAATTACAATCTTTCCAACTGAAGTTCAAGGCCTAAAATTAACTAAGAGCATCAAAGCTAACAACAAGGAAGTGGAAAAAGGTCCGACTTTGGTTCCCCACTTCTTTTCAACCACCAGGAGAACGTTCTGTTACCGCTCCAACACCCCAGGACACCCTGTTAATAAGACCAGGTCCGGCTCTTTTATCCTAAATAAATCAATGTTTACCCACAAACTCGGACTTAATCTCCAGGATCCCCGAATTCATATCAATTAATATCAACAGCATATAAATCTAGTGGAGCTGGGGTAAAAAGAAAAGTTGATAAATCGGTTTCAATGGATAAATTTCAATTAATCCAATATTGATTCCTAAAACTCAGAGATCAGTTTTTTATACAAATTTCCTTTCCTGATGACAATAGGGACCCGACTCTCGCATGACATAAGCTGGGTGCACACAAAGATTATCGGGCTGTTTTTGTCCCTTCCTAACCAAGGACAGCAAACACCCGATTATCTTTAGTCTTATAAGATTTTCCTAGGAAATTATCATTTGGTCTGAGGTGTGTCAAGTCCGAATTCATCCCGACAATCGGCTCAAAAGCGGCTCGTGGCCAACAATCGGATTTATTAAACTAGATTCTAGATCGGTTGCAGGAAAAAAAATCGCTGTGTGTGTTGTTCTGTGCTGAGATTATTGGCATCTCTCCGAGGTGATGCCATATTCAGTTGCTTTCATTCATCATTGCATTACATTCACCTGTAAACTATTTATCAACTTATTATCTCTCGCGGTAGCAGCTAAAGCTAAGACCGTGGGCTCCAGTGATAGCAGCTTACACTAAAGCCGTGGGCTCTCACTTTGACAGCTAATGCTAAGCCCGTGGGCTCTCGCGGTAGCAGCTAAAGCTAAGACCGTGGGCTCCTGTGATAGCAGCTTACACTAAAGCCGTGGGCTCTCACTTTGACAGCTAATGCTAAGCCCGTGGGCTCTCGCGGTAGCAGCTAAAGCTAAGACCGTGGGCTCCTGTGATAGCAGCTTACACTGAAGCCGTGGGCTCTCACTTTGACAGCTAATGCTAAGCCCGTGGGCTCTCGCGGTAGCAGCTAATGCTAAGACCGTGGGCTCCTGTGATAGCAGCTTACACTAAAGCCGTGGGCTCTCACTTTGACAGCTAATGCTAACTTCGCGGGCTCTTGAGGTAGCAGGTATCGCTAAGAAGTGCGTGTGGACGCATCAGATCAGATTACAGTAATCTGATTACTCCCAGATATCTGATTTTGATGCTCATGTAAACGGGCTCCTTGTTTATGGAAATCATTTTCCTAGAATTTCTTCAATATTTAAGAATATTTTAAAATGTACTTAAAAAATTGGTGGTGTTAAATATAATACCTGTAACTGAATGGATGCTGATGAACCAGAATAAAGTCTAAAATAAAACAACTTTCACCTTACTGCTTGGACTTTGACCCTGAATTCAGCAAAACAGAATCCACACAGCGGCGCTGAAGGTTTTTCAGCACATTTAGGTACTTTTTTACAACATTTTGTAAAAGCCTGAGGTCATTGTGCTCCATTCCGGTGATAAATTATTCAACCAGTGGAGAAGCTTTGCCCTGAAGTGGGCCGTCCTCCCACACAGGGGAAGCTCAGACAGCACAGACGGATGGCCAGAACAACGTCCAGCGCTGAGGTCACTTGTTATTCCCCAGCACATCTCTGCATGCCTGTTCACCTCTACCACACTCGGGACACCCAGACCCATGTATGGGTGCCTGTGTGGGTAAATGTTTGACTGCAGGTGTCTGGAGGGGCTGAGGTCAGGCCTCAACCCCGACACTCCCTCAGAGGGGAGCATTTCCAGAGGACTCACTGGGACCTGAAGCAGTGGGATGTTAAACCTCCTCATCAATACCACACCTGCTGTTTTATAAATAATTACAAACCTCTCTGCAGCAGCAGAAGAAGCTATATATCATTTTAATTGTGCACCTGTAAGTCTCAGGTGTAATTGGCATCCTGCCGTTACTAATGCGTGTCCTTTCACCTGGAAGGACCGCCCGCCATGCGAAGAAAGACACAGGTATTAGTCTCAGGAGGAAAAATCAATAAAGGTCACCATCCCTTTAAAATCTAAACAACTTCAGATGTCCCTGCAGGCCACCGTACACCTTGCTGCACTACAACTAAGGCTACGGCTCAGTCAGGCTCCTGATTGGCTGCTCTGTGTCATTCATTTTTCTGTGTGTGGGATTCCAGATCATCCAGCTCAGAGGTAAAAGACAATCAAACATTAGCTTATAAATTTTATCCAGCTTTTCCACAAATATGCCATGAAGAATTTATCCCACAGGTCCCCGTCCTCGCCTCTCCGCCATGCTGCGTAATATGTTGCTACAGTGGCTCAGAAGGGACAAAACAAACTGGCTTTAAAGAGGATGGGCTGAAAGGTGTCCCCTGGACATTCAGGACATTGATACAAATTTTGTTATTTTAGCTCTTCACCAAAACATATTAAAGATGGAGTTATAAAATCATTGAAAGCTTACAGTGAAGACTCAGACAGCAGTGGTGGAAGACCACAGGATCCAGCCAATCACAATATCCGCAACGTAAAAAAAAACTCTCTACAAGAAGTCGGCGTATCAATTTAAGAATCTCCCATAGAGAGAAGACATCATGAGAGCAGATCTGTAGGGTTTGCCACACACAAAATAGGCTTGGAACAGATCATGGTTCAAAGCAAAGCATCTACTATAAAACACGGTGGAGGCAGTTTCGTGGTATGGACTAATGGCTCTGGGGTTTACTTCCTGCTCAGATTCAGAGGCAAATAAGGGGGAAAGTTGAGCTGCTTTAAACTTGGCTGAGAACCTGATGAGAAGGTTGGTCGAATGAAATTATCCCGGCATCTTCAGTGTGATGTGGTCAGCTCTGCAGGAAGATCCCTATTTGAGGAGGAAACTAACATTTGTGTTGCATTTCTCCTGCCAGTCCTCCAAAGATTAGCTGATGTCTAAAAGTGAACGTCCCTAACATGGAAACCCTAACTTCAGCCCCTCTGACCCTTCACTTTGACCCAATCTAAAACAAAGCATCTGAAATTCAGATTGTGTAATGTATTTATAAAGTGTTAATAATCCAAAAGGACTGAAATTATCCGGATCTGACAGAAGCCATGAGGTCAGCGGAGGAGGAGATTTCGTCTGCATTTGATTGGCTCCGGTTAATTGTACCACAAGCCCAATGAGGTCAGCTGAGGGACACCATCTACTTTCCACAGCAAACTTTCCAGTCCTCCTCATTCTTGTTCCTCCTTTTCCCCCTTCCTCACTCACCAACGTCATCAGCTGTTCTTATCTCCCCTCTGAAAGTGTCCAGGGTCATTCCCTCCCTCATCAACCCCTCTTCCTCTCCAATCTCTTCCATCTTGACCTCTGAACAGCCCACCTCGCCTCTTTCAGACCTTCTTATCTCCTTAAAAACTCAGGTAAAAGCCCTCACTTCACCCCTTCTTTCCTAATCTTTTCCTTCCTTGCTGCCTTCACCCTCCAGTCATCTTTCAGACCTCCCTGTTCATCTGCATCTCTCCCTACCCTCCTCCTCCGCTGTGGTTGGTTGACATGTTATAGATTATTCAGATGGCTTAGCTCCCAGATGAGGCTGCAGCTCATTCTGTCTCTTGTCAGCTTTCATGTCTCTCGTTCAACATGTTGGAAAATTGATCAGCTTTAATGAACTTGCTGCTGGATGAAGCACAGAAAGGATTCGTGATACAGATGCTCCTGAGATGTAGATGTAAAAAACATATAGGACTCTCAGTAGTTTTAGTCTTTTTCTGTTTATTTATTTGGGTGTGGATTCTGTCTGATAACCATCTCCAGCTCAGGGCTGAGAGAGAATCATTTCTGCTCTTTGCTAACAGACGGTGACGTCCAATTAACACGGTTTTTAAACTCTTCACCTCATCTACATAATGTGATACGGATACACCTTCCCATCTGCAGCGGCCGGCAAGCGGCTGACAGATATTAATTGTCCAGACTCTTTCAATGTGTTTAGCATAATATCTCCCCCCGCGATGGGGCCGACCCGGCGACGATTTGCAGCAGGGAAAGGGAAGGCCGAGAACAGATAAACACAAAGGAATCAGGTTTTCAGCTCTGAATGTTCCGGTCATCTTTTCCAACATCCAGATTTGTTCCCACACTTAATCTTTTCTCCCCAGTTTCGCTCAACCGTTGCCGCGATCTTGACTGTCTCCTCTCCACCTCCTCGCTCTCCTGTCACAGAATGTCATGTGATCGGCTTTTCTGTCGCATTTCTTCTCGTTTATCAGCAAGAAACTAGCTAAACAACAGTAACATAGCCTACTGTTAGCATTTATTTCCTAGGCTCTTCATTTTCTTTCTAATTTATCTGCTACTCTTCATTTATTTACTTCACTTGTTTAAACTTTTTTAGTTTCTTTTACCTCATTTAGGTTTTTTCTTTTTTTGTAACCTGTCTTGTCCAGCATCATGGCAGCAGAATGATGGTCTGGTTGCTGTATTGTGCCGAACAAATTTGCTTTGCCAAGGGGAGGCTTATAAGTATAAGA